>VXBB01022675.1:575206-609811 GCA_013399915.1 Illadopsis cleaveri
TTTTTTTTTTAAATTTTGTGCAGCTGCATAGGAAAAAAGAGCAATCTTAGCACTGTGCCCATACAGCTCCATAAAACCATTCCTATTCTTTGGCTCAGCCACCACTGGTGCATTTCATTGCAGTGTCAGGATTGGAGTAAAAGCCGTGGGAATGTGCCAAGGCTAACCTGCAGCAAGCTGAGGGAAAGTTCACCCTGCTGGGATCAGACACTGGTGGGGCTCATCCAGGAAAATTCACATTGTCCTGCCCTGTCAAGGGAGAGGACTCCACACTTTGCTCCCTCATTTTTGTCCAGTGCTTCATCTTGGCAGCTTATTTTCTGCTCTTTGCCCTTTGGGCAGGGCCATCACGGTAGTCTTTAAGATCCCTCTGGTATAAAAACCCCAAATCCAGTGATTGACGGAGTGGCTTTCACCTTGAGGGCTTTTCATTAATACCTGATATCAAAGTCCCACAATATTCATGCTTTGAGATGACTCTCGAATGGAATGGAAAAGGCAGCTCGCGCTGGATCTCTTTAAGGAAATTTCCTTGCAGTGGCAATGCTTAAATTTATTCCAGAAAAAAGTACTTCTGTGCCACCTAGTGGAGTCACAGTTAGTGACATAATTAGCATTTCACTACCAAACCACCGCGTTCAAATGCTGTCCAAGGTGTTCGCTTATCACACGTTTGTGTTTCAGTGCCCAGAACAGGACAAGAATATCAGCCAGGTGGGAGCTCAGAAAAAAAACTTTTCTCGGGTGTTCTGGATTACTCTGCAACCAGAAGATGGTGTCCTGGTCTTTGGAGAGCCTGCCCAAGGGAAGGGTAGACAAATCAGCCCAAACACTCCTTGAATCCCAGCAAGAGCCCTCTCAAGCATGCACTGCTGGGTCTTTTTAAGGGTATGCTGTGGAAAATGACTCCAAATGAATAAATGCTGTATTTCATTTGAAACCTGCACTCACTTGCTTTTAATGAGAGCAGTGAACTCTCCCTTACATGGCAGGGTTTAGTGGTTGCTGTGAAACCCCTGCCAGCCAGACTTTGCAATGACTTGAGGTTTCCTTCTTCAGTGCTACAGCAGCCCTACAACATCCAGCCAAAATGTGATGTAGTTTTACTCCTGCACAAGGAAACCCACAGCCTTTAAGCCAGATGGCAGCTAAAAGGAGAGCTGGAGTGAAAATAAGCCAATTTGGGACTGTGCAATGTATAAAGAATCAAGGCATGCCCCTGAAATGTGAAACTCCTGTGCCTGTCCCCAGTGACCAGACCCCACTAGATGGCAATCCAGGCCTTGGCTCTGTCTCTGCAGCTCCTCTGCTGCTCTGGAAGTCATATTCCTTGCCTGGTTTAAAAATTAAGAGGCCCAGGGTCTTCATACAAGTATCTTTCTTCTTTTTTATTTCCCTTTTCTCTCCTTCCTAATAGTTTAGCTTTTTTAATATGTAGTAACTGATTTTCTCTTTTTTTTAATCAGCTGTTCTTTGTGTGGTGTAATGCTTAAGTAGAGCTTAAATTTTTCTGGTGTAGTACACTGCTTTACAGAATAAATATTTTGAACCCAGGCAGAGTCAGTAACGCAAACATTTGGTAATTTATGGCCTGTAAGGAGTTGGCTTCAGGCCTGCAGAAGAGGGAATTCAGTCAAACACCTATAGATACATCACAGAAAGTAGCTTTGACTATTTCAACACTAGTCAAACCCCTGGTCTCTTGCTGTGAAAAAAACCCCTTTAACTCATCCTCCTCTGCCCCAATTCAAAAAAGACATTTAATGGGATATTAAATGAACATCTAAGCCAAAAGAATATTCTTTCCTCTGAAAAAGTCCTAAACTTTCAGTTTACAGCAACAGAAGTCATATATATATATATATATATTTACAAAGCTACAAATAATGCAATTCTTCTGTATTAAAGCTATAGAGGAATAGAGGGATTGCTTTTAGTCTGTCCTTGGGTTCTCAGGGTACAGCTGAAAATTGCTTTATTATTATTTGCTTTGCAAGGATTCTGTTGCAAAGCAGTTGGCTTTAACTCCTATGCAGACATCATTAAACAGGAGTTTTGCAAATTAATGAGGGCCATCCACAGAAATGGTTAGTTCATGGAAAAGCAGCATAAAAAAGCTGCACTGCATCACAGGGTTTACAGAGGCAGAAAGAGCGATTGGGTTGTTTGTGATACTCAAAGGTCATGCAAAGCTTTAAACTGCAGGCTGAGCACTCATTTTATATAAAACCTCATATTCACCAGCTCCCTGGACAGAAATATATTCCAATGCACACTCCAGTGCTTTAATCCCTCACAAGCTCCCCTTCAGCTTTGTTTGTGCTCTCCATCACCTCCTCCCCAGCACTGGCACAGGCTCCCCAGAGAAGCTGTGGATTGCCCATCCCTGGCAGTGTCCAAGGCCAGGTTGGATGTGCCTCTGAGCAGCCTGGTCTGATGGAAGGTGTCCCTGCCCTTGGCAGGGGGGTGGAACAGGATGATCTTTATTGTCCCTTCCCACCCAAACTGCTCTGTGGTTCCGTGACACACTGAGCCAAGCAATTTCAGCCCTGCTTCAGGAGCAGCTTTGTGCTGCTCCAGTCACATCCTGAATCCAGCACAAGCTAAACTGCATTTAAACCAGGGCTGCTGCAGCTCCATCCTGCTGAAACAAATGTTCAAACACTAATAAGTTCCGTTGGAGTGAAAATGAACAGTTACAGTAAACTCGCTTCCTACTTCCAAAAGCAGAAATTTCCTCTAATTTCTTTTCAAACAGCAAATCCTTCTCCCCCCCAGCTGAGTACAAACAAACATCTGGAACCGCTGTGCTTTAGGTTTTGTTTATGCATATTTAATAGATGGCCAGAGGGTTAGAAACAGCCAAATAATTCTGCTCTTAGTAGTTTACATTAACTAATTTCCTTGGGATTGGGGATTCATTTGCCAAGTTTCAGATACAAGCAGAGCTTTTGTGGTTGAGTTGTGGCTCCTGGAAGGAACAGCCAATAACTGGAAAGGCCAGACACGCATCCCTAATTCATCTTCAGCCCCAGAGTGTTACTGCACTAGGTGAAGCTGTAACATTTACTCCTGCATGAATTGCTCTGAGTAAGAACTGGCAGACAGCTTAAGCCACTGCTGGTCCCAGAGCCACCTTTGAGGGGAAGATGCAGATGTGACCTCAACAGGGCTTTTCTCTTTGGTGACTAATTTTACACGTTTTTAAACCTCTACTTGAGTATTTATAGTGACAACTCCTATCACTGTCACTGCCAAAAATCAGTTTACTCAGTCAGATCCTTAAAACTATTAATCTCTCAAAGAATGGGCTTCCAAACCTCTATTTGAGCAACAAAGCAGACAGGATTCATGGAAATACTGCAAGTCCACAACTGCTTCTGGGGTTAAACCTTCCACTGTAACAAACATTTGTCTGCAATGCTTTCCATATGCTGGGAAGAGAAATATCTTTGAAATAGAAGCTTAAAGTAGTAATGACCACTGGATGTTAATCTTGGGGGGAAAATAGGTATTAGGAAAACCCCCAACTGCTGCGCTGAGCCATGATGAAAAGAGGAGTGTGTAGTTTCCTTACAGCAGCCTGCTGTTATTATCAACTTATTCAGGAGGAGATAAGCTTTCCACAGCATTGATGAGCAGGAATTCTCATTTTAAATGAGTTCAACAATTACGAGAAAGTAGCCAATCTGATATAACTACCCAATATAGTGCCATGGGTTCACAGTTCACTGAAATTCTACCTGAAAAGCATGAATTCTGTGTATAACCCTACCTGGTTAAGCATCAGGTACAGACTCCTAGTGGCATTTTCAACCCCAGTTTGCAAACTGGCTCATTTCTATTAAAAAATGACCTTAATGTTATATTTTTTAGTCTTCACCATGGCTGCTGTAGGTATATTGAGAGTGAAAATTGTTAGTTGAGTCTCCTATGGGTTATGATAGATGGTATTGAATGGGGAAGAAATATGAAAGGAAAACAATGCCATTGTTTCCTTAATAGATTCCTATTCTTTACAACATCCAGGAAGTTTCTAAGCTTGCATTATTAATGTGCACTTATCTTTTATGCAGAACAATATTAGGAGAGATTTACAGTAATTGTCAAGGTAAAACAAGAAAATTGAAACTGGAGCACTAGCTAGTTTCGTGCATTTTTCAGTTAAGCTTTTAAAGAAGTTAGAACTGAAAAAAAAAGCTTGTTCACTACAGATTCTCAGTAAGTCAAGCAGAAAATTATAATCTGAAGAAAAATAGCTTTTAAAGAAAGCACAGGCTTGCAGCATTTTCTTACAATTACTGAGAGATTTCTGCATCTCGCAGCAGTTCAACACCACTGAACAGCAAGTGTAGGCTTGGTATAAACACATAAATCAAAAACTGATTTCTTATTCTGAGCCTAAAGTTTCAGGGGAAAAAAAAAAATCAGAAGAACAAGGCTGCTGTTTTAGAACAGGCAGACCCATGGTCTTAACTCCAGACCTTCTCTTGTGACCAGCAGTGAGATTTTTCCCCATAAAATGGCAGAGTCCAGAGAACACTTCGAGGAAACAATGGATTCACAGAGCTAAGAGATTACACTTTCCACAGATCAAGCCACCACGTTCTGAATAAAATTTTCCCCCATAATGTCTTTGTCACAGAGGACGACAAATGCTGCAGCACCTTGCATAGCTCTGATGGAGCTTTACACCATCTGTGTAAAGTCCTAAGCCTCTGGATCCCAGTAAACTGTTCAAATTCCACATCAATATTTTCACCTCACCTTTAAGTCTTTGTGCCAAAAAAGTAATCACTGGTATAATCCAAGGGTGTTGTTCTCTTGACTTGATCCCTATACAACAAGCTCTGCCTCCTCAGCCTTTATCCCTTTCCACTCTTTAGGGAATAATCGTGTTTTTCCTTGGTTTTTGCTCCTCTAAACCATAACAATCTGCCTTAGTAAGTCTTTCCAGCTTCCCCGATGATCCCCATGGCTTTTTTTTTCCAAATTCCATCTGGGTTATCTGGTTTTTCTGTACAAAAAATTGCTTTCGAGGGGGTGTCATTTAAAGCAGTTTAGGAAAAAGTTCTCAGTTGTTCCTTGGATAAACACTAAATAACAGCTTTTCACATTCTGTATTTTGGGGAAAGAGTTTACCAAAAATATCAACCTCAAAATATTTTAGATTGAACATGGGTGAAATTCACAGGAAGAGCAATATTAGTCTCTTGAGCCTCAAGAGCAGTGTTAGCCTCTTGTCCACTCCAGGCTTGTGCAAAGGCAGCTAAAGACAATGGAAGCAAAACTGCTAACCATATTAAAATATTTTGACTGACTTCAATGGGTGGAGCTCGAGGCTACAGTTGCATTTGAAAAAATATTATGACAAAATTAAAGCTGCTTTAATTTAATAAAGCAGCTACGTGCCTGACTATTGTGTTGTTTAGTGTTTAAGTATTGACTTGACCACAAGGGAATTTCTGAAAGGGGTTCTAAGGGTGAATGGAGACAAACCATTTCCCAAAAAGGCAGGGGAAAAAAAAAGTCTGGAAACATGGCAAAGGATAGGTGTTATGGAACCTTTAATTAGAACTTCTCCCACCCCAGGTAATTCAGATGTGTCTGCAACTACAGCACCTGCAACCAAAATTAACAGATAATTTAACAGAGCTAAAATATTCTGCTTAACTGATGACTGTCATTTAGTCAACATAAACAACAACAATTTGTTGTTTTCTTTCTATTAAGGTATCTTCTGATCTTATAAATAAGTTTGTTTTCTTTCTTTTGCTTAAGTCTTGAAAACTTGTAATCAGAAAAAGGGGGAAATGATGTTGGAATTGTGTGGGTGCTGAGAGTGCACAGAGGGAACAGCCTTAGTATGGATATTTGTGGTAGCCAGTTGTGCCATTTGTTACTAGCTCAACTCAGAGCACATGGTTATTTTCCTTATTTCCCTGCAGCAGCCTATGCCAGAAAACTGCAAGCAGAAATCATGGTTCTTCATTACAGAGCTGACAAAAAAGGCTGCTAATTAAACTCAAACACAGTGTTAATAATCCATATATGACTGTGAGACAAATGCCCAGTTCCTGGGTCCCACTTGTCATCAGTATTTTCACACAGAAATAATTTGTTCTCATTTGTTGTGCTGAATCAGACTACCCCCTGTACCCTTAAATTCACTAGGTACCAGAGGAAAAGCATTTAAGATTTTTCCTATGCCTATCTACAGCCATTGCACCAACCCATAGGAAGTTTTTACTTCTGACCTCCAGAGAAAGCACAGCTTTCACTGGCTGTATAGGCAGGCAAAAATATCAATTTAAAATGTACTGTTCAGAAGGAAGGGGCAGCAGAGCCCATGTGTCATCTCCCAAGACTGAGCAGTAGGACCAGTGCTATTCATAGAATCAATAATTAAAGTTGGGAAAGACCTGTAAGATTGAGCTCAATCAATAACCCAGCACTGCCAGGTCCACCTCAAAACCATAGAGACAGAGGATTTACTCCATGCCAAGGCATGGTTGGATTCCCTGTCAAGGGGATCTTTAAGCATCAATTAGACAACAGAGTCTATGTGTGGGAATGGATTTCATCCCAAGTGAAAGCATTGAAAAAAATCAGGACGTGTCTCCATAAGATGTCTGTGAACTTCGCCCCAGTAAACAAGAGGCAGAGGCCAGAAGGCTCCAACTGGAGAGGCAGAGCAGCACAAAGAATGTGTGGTTACCACAAAAGTACACTATCTTAAACAAATCCCAGAAAGAGGACCTTCCTGGTCCTGAAAAGCATGAATTCTGAGTGGCTATTTTTAAACAGATAAAAACACATGTATCTGGGAGACTGCCAGCTGCTGGCTCAGCATTTGTTCCACGCTGCTGTTGGCAGCAGCGGCAGCAGCAGAGCCATGATAAGGCAAAGCAAAGTCAGATATCATTTCCCAATTCACCATTTAAGAACTTAATGGAATTACAGAAGAGGGAGAGGGGTCTGTGGACACTTCCAGCCCCTGCAGTACCCCAAGATGTTACTGAGAAAGATCTCTTTTGCCTTTGAGCACATCAAACAGGCACACTGGCACAATCCAGCAATTTGTATGTTTAATGTCTGTCAACCATTTTTCCCCTTTATTCTTCAGTGCTTAGTACACATCTATCAAAGGAGGCCACTAAATAATACCTCAGGCAGAGTTTTTACCGTAATTTCTTCATTTTCTAGCAGTCCACAGTTATCTGGACATACAAAGGAATTATTTTCTCTCCCCCAATTAGCAGAGCGGGAGTTCAAAAGCCTCCGCGACTGCTTTAACACAGAGAATTCCTTAATCCATAAAAATTAATGGAGATTATGTTAAAGAGACTTAGATATTTAAATCCTTCTCCACATTAGTCACTCTCTTTTATGTGCAGGTAACTGCAGCTGAAGTCCTCAGGAGCCCCGTGTGTGGCAGAAGGAACTAATCTCTCCAAATGAGAAACGTGAGTTTTTGCCAGTTCTCCCCTGACAGCAGAAGGTGGCAGCTTCTGAGGTCTGACTTTCCCCCCACTGAACCTCTTATGACTTATGTTAAAGTCTTAATTGGCTCCAAAAGTCCTAAATGAAGCCATTTATTATTGCTGGTTGGTTGGTTGTCCCAGTTACAAATAATTTTGTTGTGCAATTAAGTAGAATCAAGCACCAAGAGAGAAGGTCTAAATTTTCATTTCTCCTTAAATCTGAAAGGTAAATTTGTCATCTTGTACAAGTCCCAAAGTATCCAAACGGAAACTTTACACTGCTCTTTTTATGGCTGCACAGCCTTCACATGCACCTATTAATTGTAGTTACATTAAAAGGTTTTGAACTGATTTTCTCTCAACATCATCACTTTAAATAGGCATATCCTCAGAAAGAGAGGAGATTTTTAGAACAGAGTAATTATCTTGATGATAAAAAGTTGCATTTCAAAGATTTGCTGGAGGGTATTTACTGACTATATCTGTCAGAGACAAAAGTTACAGCAGGGGGATTTTTATTTTCCACTCTCCCTTCATTTCTTTTCTTCCTGGCCCCTGAGTGCATCTCCCAAATATTTTTTTCCGTCTTAAACCCAGAGGCTCTTTGTGAAAGCAACAAAGGGCCAGATTTCCCATATTTAGGATGATGAAGAACTACATGTACTCAGGTTGATTCATGCCCAATTTCACAGCTGAGTTCAGGGCTGGGGTTGACTTTGAGCTGTTCAGATGCTACCAGCAGGAACCACAGCCTCAAAAATGTTCCCCCAGCTCCAGAGACAACATTCACATTTCCACACTGCCTTCCATGGGATGCTTTCCCCCTTGTGCCTGTGGATGCAGAGATCCAGTCTTTTTCTCCCTGTGCCCTTCTGAGGGGAGGAAGCCACCAGCTGCTGCTACACTCAGTGAGAAAGTGCAAGTTATGTACAATGATTTATTTTTCATAGAATCATTTAGGTTGGAAAGGCCCTTAATTAGTGATAGGAAAAGGGGGAATGGCCTTAAACTGAGAGTATGTTTGAGTGGGATATAAACCTCAAAGAACAGCAAGAGCAGCACACTGAGGGCTGTGGCTCCCAGAATAATTTGGGCTGGAAGAAACATTAAATATCATCTCATTCCAATCCCCTGCCATGGACAGGGACCCTTTCCACTCAACCAGGTTGCTCCATCCACCCTGGCCTTGGACACTTCCAGGGCTGGGGCATCCACAGCTCCTCTGGGCAACCTCTGCCAGTGCCTTCTACCCTCACAGAAAAGAGCTTCTTCCAGACATCTGATCTCAATCTCTCCTCTTTTAGCTTTAAACCATTGTCAGGTTCATCTCATGACCAACCCAGCAGTGTTTCCTTGCACTCATTAATTATCTGCAGTGGCTTTTTGGGGAGAAGAGCAACCTACAGAAAACCTATCCTCCTTACACCTACTGATGGTGAGTTTTCTCTGGCCAGAAGAAAATGACACCATTTCACACTCACACCCCACATTCCATATTTCACTTCCAGCGCTGCCCCTAAGCAGCTCAGGAGAGATACTTTGAGTCTCCCACGACACAACCTGTATCATGTTCATATAAAACCTGAACACAGGCACTACTTTTCTCCCCTCTTGGAGGGTTTTGTAGCAGCAAGGCACATTGCATGCCTGGGAAGGAAGGAGCTACCCCTCCAAGCTCCAGGCAGCCCCCATTGCCACTAGAGGTCAGCCGGAGCCCGGAGCATCCCTCTGCGCACGGAGAGAGGGTTGGATGGAGGGATGGAGGGATGGAGGGGCGGTTCTGACCTCTCGGGCTGCTCTGTTCCAAAATTAGCATCAGACCAGGCAGCTGTGAAAGCCAGCCTTCAGAACAGCTTAATTTAAGTTGCTGCCTTCAAAGGAAAAGTGTTGCAGAACCAGGAAAAGAAACGCAGTGAGGTGAAGACAACAAGTGAACCCTTTGGTGCCTCGGAGGGACTTTCTGCTGCAGTTTTGCAGCACAGATTCAGGTACTTGGATATGCTATTTGAGCAGAATTTAATCACAAACACACAGCACCTTTTCCAGAAGATTGAACTAATCCATCCATAAAAATCTGGGCTGAAGCCCTAGAGGCTTGAGACCTACTCTAAATAAATATTGACAATTATTTCATAAAATCATAGAGCACTTTAGGTTGGAAGGGACATTAAAGATCATCTGGTTTCAACCCTCGTGCCATGAGCATGGAAGCCTCCCACCAGACCAGGTTGCCCAAAGCCCTGCAAAAGACATCCCTACTTAGAAAACTGGAATTACACTCCCACACAGCAGTTTCACTCCCTTGCAGGAATCCAGAGCAGCCCACTGCTCTGTTAGTGGTCAATAATATATCAGTGATGTATTTAAAACAATATAAGAAAGCAGGTTTTAGCCTCTGACATGTCGTTAAAATGGACATTACACAGCAGATGTGCAGCACACAGGACTCGTGGGAAAGTTCTCTGAAACATTTTCAGAGCATTTTCAGCAAGCTGAGGGTCTTTTCTGTGAATTTTATGCTTACAAATTGATGTTCCTTTGGTGAAACAGTCTGATATAATATAATTTTGGAGGTACTTCATTCCTCCTACACAGTTCAATAAATCCTTATTAAATTTTATATTGTTTTCCAACTTTTTGGCAAGGATTATGCTAGAAACTACTTAGTTGTATGAAGAATAGCTTTTTGGGTTTTTTTATTGGATTCTGCTGGAAGCTTTGCAGACAAATTCAGGCAGCTTGCTGAAAACAACATCTAATTCTTGTGAAAACTAGAGATGAAGAATAAAAAATTGGTAGTCCTCTTGGTAAAGACAGCCTCAAGATGCCATTTGGTTTCCTGCAAAAAAAAAAAAAAATCATCAAACTTCCTACTATAACTATCAGACAGCTTTCTGGCTTTTTCAGAATTAGTTTAATGACCAGCAAACAGCAAAAATTGAGACAAGGACTTTCCCATAGTGAGAAGGGTTTGAAGGTCTGATAGGGGGTCACCTACATTTCTCAATTTCATGCCAGAAAACCAAAGGTTAAAATGTGAATTCTTAAAGAGAAATAAATCAAACTTGTATGAAAAGCCGAAAAATAAAAGCTGTTTTTTTAGCTCTGGTGATCACAGAGCTTGTGAGTGGGAATTCATGGAGCAGAGCCTGGTTTCTGGAAAGCAAGTGGCTTATCAGCAGTGCCTGCCTTGCAATTGCTAGTAAAGCAGCGAGCTACTTAGCTGCATAAACCAGGAGTGAGAGAAGGAGCAGCAGGGCATGATTCTCCATCTAATCAAGTGCTTTTCAGCCTCTTTCAGACGTGCAGAAGCAGCAAAGTTGGGCCTGGGGATCGACAGATGCTGGGGCTGCATTGATCACAAATTCAAAACTGAGCAGCCAAAGAATGGCTTTAAACAAGGATGACTCCAGGGCCGTGGGGGCTCAGGCAAAAACCTAATCAAGTCATCTAATGAGCTACGTGGCAGACAGCTCGCCTGCATGGCAAACATCTTCCTGGGCTTGCTCAAAGCCAGCCCACCACTCCCACCAGAGGAAGGCACTCAGCTCTCTGGTCCCACGCTTGTGGAACAGCACAGAAGCAGAGGATCTGGTAGGACAGCCTGCTTCCTCTGCCTTTTGTAAAGCAGCAGTCTCCATTGTAGCTCATTAAGATCTGTAATAGCCCTACAAGCTTGTATACACCAGGCTTTTCATGAATAGCAAGTTTTTGGCAGCTGACCAATCATCTGAATATTTCAAGGCTTGGCAATATTTCAGTCTCCATAGCAAAGGAGGTCATTTTCCTTCTATTCCCTGGAGTGGTAGCTTACAGTTCAGTCAAATTCCTTCAAGTGACCTTTCCACGTATTTAAAATATTTCTTTTAAATAACTTGCCATTCTGTCCCAGCTTGTTGCAGCAGTTACAGCTGCAAACCCCCAAACCTAGGATAAGGTTCTGATTTTATGCCATATCATTACTAAGTCCTCCCCTGCCAGACGCTGATTAGAAATGACCAATTAACAGCCCTCCAGTCTGTGGAACAACCCTAATTAGCCAGACTGAGGAGTGCCTGGGAAACTAATGACTTTTCCCCTATTTGCACAGGCGAGGATGCCCAGTCAGCACAGCTTGGCAAGGCTCGGGGGGCTGCCAAAGCCAAGAGAACTACCTGCAGGGCAGAGTGGAACATGATGCCCAGTGAAAAGGGCCTTCAGGATGAGACACTGTGCCAGGCTGGTGCAGCATCTCTCTTGGTAGGGGCAGTCCAGCATGGCTTCACACCAAGGGAGCCAGACCCTCTGGAAGGGAAAGCTCCTGGCCCGCAGAGCTTGGAAAGGATTGATCCACACTTGGTCCCAATGATGCTGAAATACAAACAATTCCCAGATGAAACTTCCAGGAGGACAACAATAGGGTCAAGAAGAGGACATTTTCAGGCAAAAATATTTTGGCTGGGTGCGAGGACCCCTACTATGTTTGATTTGTTCTTTTTTTCCTTTAGTTGCAAGTCCAGCTTGGCTACACAGGATCAGGCTGCTTTCCACTTGAATAACCTCGCAGTTTTGCAATAAGAAAGTCCTTTTTAGTTTCTATGAAACTGCAGGGCTGACCAAAATAATTTTTCTATTGTTAAAACTACTAAAATAGGAGTTTGAACTGGCTTTGCTGACTTATGAAATTACTTTTTTTCCTCATAGTAATAAGAGAAACTGTCACTTAAGACTGGAAATTCCCACAGTTGCTAAACAGAAAAAACAGAGGAAAATCTTTTTAATGTCATGCTTTGTGCAAAAATATTTAACAATTAACAGTCTCAAATTTCTTGTGCATTTTCTCTAAATATTGCAGTTGTTTTGTGAAGACCACTGTGAACACAGCTGTGCCAAACCAGCACACAGTTGAGGCCATTGTTGGTATTTTGGCAAAACTCTCCTCGAGAAAAGCATGAAAGCCAGCTGGGTTGGAAATTGCAGATTCCAACTTTAAAGATTCGAGAGATGGAGTATGCAAAAATAAAGAGGGGTTATTCTGCCATATTTACCCACACCAGGAATAGCCCTTTGAGACCCACTCACAGTAGGGGATATATTCAGGCTGCAGGGCAGATAGGCTCCATGAGGAAAGGGGTAAAAAAGCCAGTGCTGTTGAGGAGACAGCTCAACAGCACTGGAATGCAGTTTGGGAATTCATTAAAACTCCCCCCCAAGCTTTAGACATATCCATCAACCCAAATAAGTCCATTAATAGAGAGGGCTCCACCAGTGAGGAAAGATCTGGCATGGAACATATTGTGCCATCTCATGCTGCTTTATACTCTGCAAATGGGCCCTGGGTTTCAGTGGCTGTGTCCTGCAGCTGTGAGTAGAATCAAAATATCCTCTGTAGATAGAGAGATCCAAGCCAGACCTACCAGCTCCCTGGCACTCAAGCCCAGCCAAAATTCTCTACCTAAAGTTTCTTTCGTGTGCTGGTCCATAGCTGTGTCATCACATTTACAGTTCACAGCTGTTCAAAGCACCTTGAGGGGCACCATTCAGAGCACTCTGCCTCCTGTGGTCACATACAACCACCCACTGAGGTGGGGGTGTCACAGGCAGGGTCACCAGCAGGTGTGTGTGGTGAGGGGACAGAAACAGAGCAGCCCCACGGGATCTGTGTACTGCCTGTGTACAGTCTGTGTGATGCCTTCACTGGAAATAATGCCATGGCAGCAAAATTTGGCTTGCACACGGCAGTAATTTTGTTGGTATTTTTGTCACCAGCATCAATGGAGAGAGCAGAGATTTCTCTGTCCCGTTGAACAGCAGCAGTGAAATAAAGGTGAAATAAAGGGTTTAAAATAAAGGGTTTATTGCAGTGAAATAAAGGGTTTAAAATGCTTAATTTGGATAGGGGTTATTTTCCTCCTAGTGCCATGCTACCAGATGTCCCCATGATGACTGAAGGTGCTGTTCCTGCTGCAGGATTCCTTGGGATGTTCCTGATGGCTTCTCCTTCCACAGCCCAGCTGCCAACATGAATCAGGCAAGCACAGCTGGTGTGCTGCAGTGCCACGGGAAGCCTGCAGGGATTTTGTGACCCCGGAGTGAGTGACACACACATCACACGGGGAGCCAGTGGATTGCAGGCAGTGCCAGCAGGACTTGTGGCTGGCAGAGATTTTACAGCTTTTCTCATTACAGAAGATGCAACTCACCAGCTAGACCTGACAAAAGCCAGTCCGCACAAGCAAGGCGGCAGTGATGCCAACATTCAAAGTGGGAGGGAGTGCACAACTCTTTTTTTTTTTTGGTGGTGGAGGCCAAGCAAACATGATATAGTTTGTGTTTAGGGAAGCATATACTCTGCTGTGATGTTTGATCTGGCAAGAAACCACGGTTCCTTCCTGCAAGCTGGCAAAGCACTAAACACAGGGAGTGCCATGCACAGACAGTCTCAATTAAGCTATCTTTTCTGAGCTATAAAACAGCACTGGGCACATAAAACAACAGAAAACACATTTGTTTCCTCTCCATCTGCACAAGATATACAGTGATTCAGTTTTACTCAATTGGCAATACCAGAGGGAAAAAAAACCCTATGCATTTGATCTTTGTTTAGGACAGTCTTACTCTGTACTGGCTACTGGTGGTTTCTAAACCTTTAAAGGAGCTAAAGGTGCCTTTAGAGGAACTTAAATCTGGAGCTAAAGACCATTAACCATGGTCTGTACTACATTGAATAGGGCACAATTGCAACAGGTTACTAAGCAATTGGAAAATACAGAAAATCCTTGCAAAAACCAAAACCAAACCCAAGCCCAAACCCAAAACCAAAACAAAAACAAACTAATCCAAACCATAAAAAACGCCTCAACCCAATCACATCCCTACTGCTTTAGTTCCTAGTCATGAAATTCAGTTAGGCAACACATTTTTAGAGCAGAAGTAATATCTCCTTAATAACCTTTAAAAACCTGGCATTTTCTTAAAAGCCATGTGTACAAATTAAGCAATAGGTTAACTAAAATTATAGTAGTTAATGACAAGTTATTTGACAACAGTGATGTGGTCCTGATGAAGTTGATTGCAACCATGGCCTTGACCATGGATTATACACATGAAAAGTCTCAGGCTGCTGCAAGACTGAGAGAAATGCAGGGTATTTCACAGCAAAAATATTATTTCACGTTTGGTTCCCTAAATCACCAGCTCCACCAGCCCAGGTAAGAACCTAAATTCTGTTGACTAGGCAGGGAGTGCAGGAAAGTTGTGTTGGGAGACCTTTTGTAGCCAACTTCTTTCCGCTGTGCTATGTCTTACTGTCACTACAAAGCAAAGAGAAACCCTTGGATTGCAAAATAATCTACTAAGAACAAATTTAGGTCTCTCTGTTTTTTGTTTTTTTTTTTTTCTTCCCCATAACTACAGTCTACATGATTAGTACCACTCAAGCATAAGAGGAAAATAATCATATTCAAATTTGGCCTTTGATCAGCAGCGTTTCTCCTCTGCACGAGAAAAGTTCAGTCTGGGTTTGGCTGGTGCCTTTGAGATAAACAGAAAATTATCCTGCAGTTTTTCTGGCAAGTTGGTGAGGAAAGGAGCCAATACTCAGCTAAAATTAAACGTGAAATTAAATAGGGTTACTTCACCATTTAGCCTCCTCTGGATTTTTAAGCTGTATAACTGGGGATTCCAAATCTCTTGCTTCACACATCAAGGAAACTCCCCAGCCTGACCATTCACGAGACTCTCTTGTGTTTTCAGGAATCTCTTCCTTAAAAATAGACAACTTTGGCTGCATCTGTGCTAATGTGAGCCTGAGAACTTGCCCAGTGTGGGTATCCCATCTGCATCCCATGCACATAAACCTCTTGGACCTCTCTAGCCTGGCCTAGGAGCAGTTGCAGTGGGGCCATGAGATACACATGGAACCCACAGAAGTTGTTGCAAAGTTGTCCTTGAGCTGAGTCTCTATACATTATATATTCTCTCTGTATTACAGAGAATGTGCATGTCTGTGACAGAAGCTGTGTGAGCCCTCTATGAACTGTTTCCATGACTAATCATGCCAACTAATTGCAGGACATTATACACAGATTGTCTTCTTGTTTATGGCAGGATTAGCTCTCTATCCCCTTAGACCATAATCCAGTGCTCAAAGCTCCTCTCACAGACCCTTTGGAGTGCTGCTGGTCTCAGATTAGTAAATTCTAGGTGACCTATGGTAGGATCCAAATGACTCATGTCACATGAAATGCTGACCTTGGCCAAAGCTGAGGTAGAAATATTCCATTTTAAAAACTGGCAGAAGCTGCTTGGACACAGTGGGATACAATTTCCCTAACTACTAACCTGAAAAACAGATTACCTAGACAAATGGCTGTTAATAAACTCAGGGAAGCTTTTTGCTGACAATAACTTACCTAAATTAAGACAATTTGACAGTGGAAGAGGAAATAATCAGCATAGAAAGAGCGAAAAGCTCAAGCCCAAGGTTCAGTCAGAGACAGCATCTGAGCAATATCTATATCTTCAAACAGCTGACAGAAATAAAACAGCAAGTAATTGTGACATACAGCTGACAAAGTCAAACAGATGTCTTCAAGACCAGATAAAACCATCTAGATTACAATCCACATGAAAACTACTGTGTCTGTTACTAAACCATAAAATGGATACATCTGCCTCAGGGGGAAAAATAAAAATCCATAGTGCAGTAACAACATTCCTTCCTTTTGTCTTATTCACCTAATCTGGATGGGAGGAAAAAACCCCAAAACACCATTTTACAATGGAGACTGTCATGTGGACATGGTAAAGAAAGTCACTTCTGCACTTTGGGCAGAATTGGTCAGAATAGAAACACAAAGCTTGGTGAAAGGCACTTGGCACAAAATGCAGAACATGAATTACTTTCACAGAAATACACAGCAATTAAAAAAATCCAATAGTCAGGATATACATGCATGCCTAAAAGACAAGTCCCAAAGCAGTGTTCTGAATTATCTATTACTCCATTTTGTCTATTATAAAGTCCCAGTTTTGGAAACATGAGCCCTTTCACATTCCTCTTCCCCACAAATGACACCTGAAACAAATCAAGTCAATTCTGAGCACACACGTGTGGTAACAACATGCAACACAGCAGCCAAGCCTGGAACAGGTGATTTGGCTTCTCAGTATTCCCAGCTGTTCAGTGGCAGCAAGCCATCCTTAAAATGGCATAGTTTGGCAAGGATACCACAACAGTGAACCTTTTTTCACTTGATAAACAGCACCACATTCCCCTTGGATACACAAAGTCCCTCTGACAGGATGTGTCGACGATACCTGGCTTTATCAAGCACTAAAAGTTTTGCATAACTTTTTATTCTAGAAAGGCATTTCTTGCCCCATGGGATAGGTGGTCTGGAAAGGGCAGGGTGAAGAATAAACACTGAATTCTTGACCTCTTATCACTAAACACAACCTGGTCTGGCCAAACCTGGCCTCAGTCACTCATTTCTCTAGAATTTGGCAGAAGAGGAGTCATGGCATTCAATTTAGGTTCTTGTGGCAGACAGCTTCAGTGTGCCCCTCACTTCCATTCCATTATTTAGAGTTGAGACAGGCCAAGGCCTCCATTCTCAAGCTGAGACTAACCATGTGTGCTGAGCAACACCCTGCTGTTTCCTTGCTAAACCCATTTCTAAAGTTTCCCTTCCCAGGCCAAGGCAGAAAAGAGGAGTCAAGCAATTGTGTTTTTTTTAAGCAGAAGCTGTTGAACTCCCCTCAGTCCCAGGCTGTTTCCTCACAGCAAGGACACACCAGCATAGAGGAAGTCAGCAGAAACCCTGTCCTTGCATTCCTGGTACCAAATGACATTTTTTGGGGTGCCTGGTGGCAATTAACATCGAATTCCTTGCACAGAGCCAGCATGACACAGACAAACACAGTTTTGTCCTCCTTTCTGAGTAACTCAAGTGTCTTCTCCTGGTACAGTACTTGAATTCATTATGGTGGCCAGTGCACTTCGAGCGTTAATAATGACATTTCTACTCTCAGTCCCTCCATAGTGGGTAAATTACCTTTAGGAAGGGGAACAGAAAGGATATATGACTCCACTAGGGCGACATAAAAGTCCACAGGGAGAAGTTGATTGCATCCAGAGTCCCATGCCCCTTAAACCCCAGACAGGCTTTCCCCTTTATATACTGAAGACACTCTATATGCGAGAGGAAAGTGTTTCTCCTTCTATACTGGATTTTATCAGCTGCTTAATGTATTGATGTTAAAATGGAAAATAGAGAGCTTCTACTTTATTAATTCCTCTTTTTACAGTGCCAAATCCTCAGCTGAATACTAATTAATCTTTTTTTTTCTTTACTGTCCTTAGTTTTTATGGCCACGGTGCATATTTAGCCACTCTTGGGATAAGGTCATTTCCATGAGCCCACCCCCTCCCTATCAGGTATTTATTAGAGCATCAATCACAGCAGTATCTGGGCACCAAGTGTCACCTGGCTAATGGTCTGTGGCTTTCAGACACCATAACAGCTTTAAGACACACACCAGCATATCAGCCCTGTCACCCGGGGATGCAGAGTGTTTAAATCACGGCACCCGTGCCACCCTCGCTCAGCTTCTGCACGGGGGGGGAAGGAAATTTGTGCCAGGCCTCCTCATCCCTCTGCCTGAGAGCGTCTCAGGGTAAAGCCGTGTCTTCACAGAGTACAAATAAATTACCGAAGCAAGCGTTTTCCCCAGTTTTGTCGCTAAATCTGTTAAATGGGGCAAGAGTTGCTCTCACCTTTCCCCCCCGAAGGCGAGCAGGGGTAGCCAGCACGCACAGCAGGGACAAAGCACCTGGATCTGCAGCATCCCTATTTCAGCTCCTGGCGGTGCCCCCAGGATGGCTCAGGACCACTCCTGCTCTCCAAAACCAACCTGACTCGTCCAATAGCTCAACAACAAAATTTAGAGCGCACTTCCATAAGTGCTCCCTGCTTTCCAAAGGCTGTGCCCACCCCTCCTCCCCCTTCCCAGCCAGGCAGTGATTTGGTATTCAGGGCCTTTTGTCTCCATGCTCAAGTCAGCTCGCATAATTGATAGTGGAGCAATTTCCAACTTAAACTCCAGCCATTAACATACAAAAAGCAGAACACATTTGGAGTGCTTCGCTGTTGGAGGGAAGGAAACATTAGTCCAGGAAGACTTCACAAGAATGGAAGCAAGAAAACGGCTTTTAACTGAATCAAGGCATTTATGTTCTGATTTCCCCCTCCTTTTGTAAAAGGATTCTAGCCCAGAAAAATAAAACATGGGCATCCCTTACAGAAGGCCAAAAACCCCTTTGAGTTTCATTATTTATTTCAGACTTCAGCTGGATGCAGATATATATGTGCTCTGAAACACTGAAGCATGGTAATCACAGCATAATCAGTATTCTCATATGCATTAAGAGCTGATCTTGCATTCATCAGATCAAACCCAGTGCTCAGCCCATGAGCTTATTCAGTGCTATAATATATTCCATTTCTCTTGATCCATCTGTCAGTACATTTCTGCTATGCAGTGAGTATGAATGGCTACACAAGGCTCCAAACTGAGGAGCTGGAATTCTCCTTGATCCTCATGGGCAAGTGTATGAAACAAATTTTGGTTTACTATTGGGCTTTTATTCCACCTGCCTTGGCAGAAGGTGTCTGTGTGATGTACACCTGCAGCGTGGCAGGTGCTCTTTGATTCTCATTAGGATTTTTTCTCCCTGGCTTCTTATATTTGCAACTCACAAATTGGGCACTACAGCTTAGTACCTCCCCTTTGCCCTTCTGAAAAGTACAGTTATGAGTATCTTCATAAAGGGAGGTTATTGCTATCATCAATCTCTCCCCATTCTCAGATTATTTTTTTTTTTAGTTGAAGTCACAGTTTTGTGTCTTTTGAGCCTCATTAGGCTTTTACCATTATGCTTGTTTTATGATTCACAGACTGTGAGAAACATTCTGCATTTTCAGCATCACCCTGTCCCCTCTACCCTCCTTTTTTTCAGGGATTTAATTGCAGAGCCAAGGCCTTTCACTGAGCTGTGGCTTTCCCTTGAGAGATGCATACACTGCTGCACACAAGACATGGGATATCAGTCAGGATTTCCCTTCCTCTGCCCCCAAACTCCTGCTGTCCCCAGGAAAGCAGGGCCTGACTGGTGGTCACAGCAGCCTGACCAGAGCTGGCCCACGGGATGGGCTGCAGGGCAGATCAAATCCACGCCCTCCACAGCACCACCACACAGCAATGCACTTCTCAGGGGTATCAGCATTTCCACCAGATAACCTTGTGTGCACACTGCTGCAAGTGACATGCTTCAGGGGGGACTGATAAAATTCCTCTCCATAACTGCAGTTCAGGAATTCCATATCTGTCCATCTTACTTATCACGCCCATTCCACCCAGGGAACGTGGGTTTGGATGCTGCTTGGACAGAGATGTGTGTACCAAGGGCAGCTGGAACCAGGCCTTGGATGAAAACAAAGCCACAGTTTTACCTGTGGAAGAACTTCAGAGTTAGCTGTAAAAATAATCTAGATTTACACAGAGGAGCGCTGAGTTATTTTTCAAAGTGCCTTAGAAATATCTTGCAGGACGTCAACATTTTTGTATTTTTTTTTACTTTTACACCTTAAGAAATTATTTTCAGCTGTCTAAAGGGGACTTCAGTTATTGCTTACAAGTGACTTTACATAGTTCAGTTCATGTCAGCCTTTTTTCAAACCACTACAGTTCTTGGATAAAGAAAACTTTAAGGCAAAAAGCATTTACCGAATGCTCCAGAAGGAGGAATATATTTATCAAGCAAACATAAATCCAAGCTGGCAGAGCAAAGCCTGAAAACTAATCGCATTCACTGTGAGTTTAGATTAAAAGGTTTTTTCCTAAATTTACTGCTTCTGCTTTTACTGTTATTTTTACTCTACTCAAGTCTTCCTGCAGATTATTCTACACATCTCACAAACATTCAAATGTCCTAACCAAGCTTGAGAAAGGCCAGCATAGATGCTCTCAGTTGCTAGAGCTTATCTTTGAGGAAGGTTAGAAGCAAAAAAGAGAGGCATCCATGCAAAAAACCTCATATGCTTCACCTTCCACCCAACAGCCAAAGACCCTCCTTTCTCTTCAATGGATGTGGAAACAAGTTATAGATCCATACATTTCAGTTCTGGAGTCTATATTTCTACATGGCTTTACAGCTTTCTGCTTTCTTGATGCAGGTGATTTATCTTGAAATCCTGCTTTGATTTCCCACCCCCATCCCCAAATATCCTGATAGTTTTCCAAGTAGTGATATAATTAAATGAGTTTTCCTGTGCAGGTGTTTTTACTGACCCATGCCCTGGGTTTCTATCTAAACTCCCAAACCTGTTATGATTTGGTTCAGTTTAATTTAGACCGAACAACATATCATGGCTTGATCTAAAGTTAATTCCAATGGTGACAACTCAGTTGTTCTTCCCTGACCTTACTCAATTCCCAGCCCAGGCTAGATAATCTTATATGATTAAGTATCCACTATATGATTACAGCTTTCATAAATACTTTGCCTTGCATGAGGCTTGTTCTTTGAAAGTCTCACCATCTTAATGAACAGTTCTGTGGATGGTGTGCAATGAAAATGGAAAATTATTTTAGCCTTTTTACTGCCTCATTCTACCACTCCACCAGGAATTAAATGGAAGTAGAATTTTTGCATTTATTGCTAACATATATTGCATGCATATGTCTTTTACCATAGGAAACAAACAGGGGGATAAACACAGCACCAACTTTCCAGGAAAGGTTTCTATGTTATATTTCAGCTGCACGTTGTTTCTGAATTTGCCTGTCCAAGTGTTTGATGGAATTAATGTGAACACTTGTCCTACAGATTTGACTCCTGTGGTGGAGAGACTTTGAGGTCGCAGCAAATGCAGTCTGGGACTGTGAGTTCTCTTTGTAGTCTAATATCTGAAGTTACACTAAATTAGTCTTCTCTTTTTAGTGCCATCTCTTTCTTTCACAACACATATGAGAACATTATGGGTCTTTGGAGCTCTACCTCTGACAGCTTTTAGACCATGTTTGCCTAATATGGGTGCATAATCTAATCTAAGGTCTGGGAACAAGATGCAAATAGATAGGCATCATCTTTACATGAGGTGTATTTCCACAGGAAAAGAAACAGAACAAACAAAGCTGTACTGGGTAGAATATTTTAATATAATGTGCATTTATGAAATCCCCTTGGAATCTAGTCTATATTACAATCATGGGGAGATGGATCAGCACACAGCATGTCATCTCTTACAGTTATTAAAAAGGTGGTGTGAAAGAAAAAAGGAGAGAGGATGGCTAATGAGGGCTCTGTGTGGGGGTGAGATGAGGATTTGTGTTGGAGCAACAGCAGTTTCTTTTTGTAATTTTATTTGTGCTGTTCACTTAGAAAACACTCGTTGAGTACTCCCTCGTGGCTCTGCTGTGCAGTTTGCATTTGCCACTCTCTCAGCATCCAGCTGCCAGGCATATGTGGCAAGAAGCACAAGAGCTGCTAAAATGTACTTTGCATGCACGAGAGCAGAATTGTGCCACTCAAACCCGCTTTCAGCTGTGCTCTAAATTTGCACCTGCACGTGGGTGACCGTGTGAGGTGCTGCCTGTTCTCAGACCAACACATTGCCCCACTCACTGCCTTTTATTAACACCTGTCATGTTGCAAGGAAAGTTCTGAAATATGCACCATTTTTCATTATTTAGGACATTAATGAAGGGTAATGGCACGCACTGCTGTAAGTTGGTAAGAACGTACAGGTTGGTTTTAACCTTCACTCTGTCATCATTATACTAGGAAAGAATCTTCAAGCCTTGTCTTTCTTATGAGAAAAAATGTCTTTCTCTCTCTACATTACCCAACCTGAAGAAATTTATATCACAGAATCACAGAATTGTTAGGATTGGAAGGGACTTCTGGAGTCATCTAGTCCAACCCTCCTGCCAAGGAAGGGTCACCTAGAGAATATGATATGAAATTTGATTTATGATATCAATCAAAATGAAAGCAAAGGATCTCGTAATTTGAACATTTTAACAGGCCAGGTAACATTCTTCCTTATTAAAAGATGAAGGGGCTTTGAGGTGGGCACAAATGTAAATTAAGCCTCAGCCTCAATTTCTCAAGGCTTTGCTGGAGAATCCCTGGGCATTTCAGCATCACAGGGTTCTCAGGAATGCTTGAAGATATTTGAAAGGTAGCTGATATTTCCAGCAGTAATACAGAAGAGAAATGTCATGGGATTGTTCTGTTCTTCAAATACTTTGAGCTCCACTTTGTTGGAGAAGAGCTATAGGGCAGACTTGGCTGGGATTCGGTGGTGCTACTTTCTGACTAACTGAATTTCCAGCTGAGTGTCATTGCTGCTATTCCAGTTGGCTTTAAGTCAAAGACAAACTGGAGTTCACTACAGGTATTAAAATTCTTAGATCTCTAATATGAAATAAAACAGAACTAGAAATGTTCTTACCACCGAAAAGGCTGAAAGGAAGGAAAGGTTTTCATAATTTTGTTTTTTTTCTTTCTATTCTATTAGATATATCTTTCTTTTTTGCAATATATGTTTTCAATATTTGCCAATTTTAAAAAGGAGGTTTTACTTTGAAACCAAAGCAAAGGCTCTGTCTTGGCTGTATGCAGGGTCAGCACCAAGGGGAGACAAGAAATCTCCCCAGGCCCTCCTGAACTGAGGGCTGTGTGCATTGTTAGGGAAAAGCAAATTGAGGAAAGAGCTCTTTCCACTGAAATTCACAGCAGTGAGGGCCAAGCTGAGCAGAAATGACAGCTCAGCAGCTCCAAGCAGGGCATCAGGAGGAATCCTTCAAGCCTGGGAGATAAAAGAACAGCTGCTCCAGCCCCGAGCAAGCTGCCAAGCAATTCCTTTGCTCAGCCCCCTTTCCACTTCCCAAAAATCTTAGGATGAAGAATGGGGGGTAAAAGGGGGTGTTGGGGGAGGAAGGGTATTGGTGATGGCACAAGAACATCTCTTTCCTGCCCTTGTTGCCAGAGGGTGCCCAGGATCAGCGGGATGCTCACCCAGCAGCCCTTTGGGTGCAATCCTGCTCGGGGAAGCAGAAGCCCTGGTGCCTGAGGACAGAGCAGGCACTGCACTGTTCTCTCTCAATTAACCAATTTGTCTCCTTTCATGTTGGGTCGACGAGTTACAGTGCATTATGCCTTCAGAGGATACCGACTGATTAAGGGTGAATGAATCAGCACACATTGGTTTAAGTTCGTGTTCCTCTGAGGAGTGCTGGGATAGCTCTGGGATCCCACATGCAGGGCCTCATCCCAGGAGCACTGAACCTTCTCCTGATCAAGTAATGCCATGAGCAGCATCTGCACACCGTGTGTCAAGAGTGCCCTCAAGATATTCTAATTGGGAAAATAACACCAGGGCTTTGGCCATGTCTCCAAATCCTGTCAAACATATTCAGTGCAACAATTGGAGCGTTTACATCTGATGTCAGCATGTTTATACCCAGTCAGGCTACCAAACCTTATTGCCTTCACAGAAAAAGAGAAAGGGCTTTCTAAAAAAGTTTCCATGGTTAACCTGTGTTCTCACTGGTGATGGTGCCACTTCACTCTGAAAATAGAATGATCATACCTGGTACATGCCCATGGCTGTCAAGGGCCAGGCATGTTCTGGTAGGAACACACTTCTGCTTGTGTTAAGAATATGTGGGACACATTATATTTTCTTCCCCCAATTATCTCCCAAACTTATTTAAAGCCCTTATGAGGCAAAGTGGCTTTGCCTCTTTTAAGAGGCAAAGTATGAGGGTGAGCATGAGGGAAAATTCGGGCTGCAATTCTGCCAGTAGGACAAAGCAACATTAGATCTATCCCTAAGATTCTGCCCTAATGTGTTGAAGGGTAGATACTCAAGTAAGCCCCTCAACTCCAGCATTAACAGATGCTATTTTAAAAGAATTGTATGTATTTTTTTTTGCTTAGGACATCCCTAAATTTTCCAGGAGCAATTGCTCTGAAGCCAGTGTCTTGTGCAATCCTGGTAACGGCTATGAGATTCCAGGAGGCCATGGAATTTGGCTTATTTCTGCTTCTTATTTCCTTTTGCTGGAATTATAGCCTATTCCTGTCAAGAATATAGTCACAGCCAGATTACCACAAAATGGGAATGCAATTGTTTAACACACCCCAGTTTTTCACAGTGTGTAAAGTTAACAGTATTTTTTTTATCCTATCTCTGCCACACAGCACAGATGTTGTTGCTTTCAACATTGCCTTCGTTACTGGAGCACAGCTGAAGAATAATTTTAGTCCCCTATTTTGCGTAGTCTCTTTCATGTGCTGTTGCTGCAGCCATCAGCCAGACAAGACACTTGACTAAGCAAACTGTCAATGTATTTCACACATCCACGGGAGATGCATAAAATCAGATTCCAAGTTTTTGTCTGAGATGCCTCCAGTTTGTTTGATTTTATGCCGGACTTACTCTCCCTCATTAGTTTTCCTTTCGTTGTAGCTGGGGCATTTTTGACATGACTTGTATTGTGAATACACCAAAACTTTTCCTGACAATGGAAATATCTCACACAAATGTCTCATGCTTTATGACAGCTGCAAATTTCTTTTTGATTTGTTCTTTTGCGATGCTGGAATTCAATGTCCCGCAGCAACTTGCCTCCGTTACCTGTAAGATGGAAGTACAGGTAGAGATTATAAATCTCCAGCCTTTTTGCATACACACAGATGCAGAAAAAAAGTTGGAAAAAGAATTAACTGTTAAGTTCTGATCTGCCATTTGGAGCCCTGCTGGATATTCCTGAGGTCCTGTCCTTATGGAGAAAGGACTTTGCTGCACCAGATAAATAGGAAGAAAGAGGACATAGTCTCAAGCTGCATCAAGGGAAATATAGGCTGGATATTAGGAAGAAGTTTTTCACAGAAAGAGTGGTTAAGTACTGGAATGGTTTGCCCAGGGAGGTGGTGGAGTCACCATCCCTGGATGTGTTTAAAAAAAGACTGGATGTGGCACTTGGTGCCGTAATCTAGTTGAGGTGTTGGAGCATGGGTTGGACTCGATGATCTTGAAGGTCTCTTCCAACCTAGAAATTCTGTGTGATTCTGTGTAAATGCACTTGCAGTTTGACTGGATCAGTACCCCAACAGTAAAGACTTTCCCTACACCATCACCAAACCCAGATAGCTTTAAAGACAGGAAATCCAAAGCACTCACAACTTTCTCCCTGAGTATAAACCAACCATGAACTGGAATCTCTGGAAGTCACTTAACAGCCTGTAGTTTGTATGAGAAACTCTCCATTTCAAGAGAATTTCTGCATCTGTTTCCCCAGCAGATACTGCCAAAAGAAGACACTTGCAGAATTTCGGCATTTTGCCTTCTGTTTGAAACTTCTGTGACTATGGGAATATGGAAATGGAAAACAACTTTTAAAAACGCGATCTGAAGGAGATCTGTCTCCAGGTCTTGTCCACCAAAATGACCCAGGTATGAAACTGAAACAGGACATACAAAGAAAGGGTTTTCCCTCACATTCCAAGGGGCTAAAAGACTGGGAACGTGGGAGTGCACAGCTTATTGCTTCCTGGCACTCACGCTCCCAAATGTGACAATAATGCTGCAAGGATAATCAGTCCAATTTATGTTCCAAGTGTGAAATGTCCAAATCCCGCACAACAGGGGGGCTTTCATCATTTCATCTGCGTGCAATGAATGCAGAGAATAATTAGCAAAATGAATGAAAAGGCTTTGGACTCGATTTTAATCCACCTCTGTGCAATGGGAATAACACCCCAATTCATTAGGCATCAGATGCACATTAGTGAAACACAGTGGCAACTTAATTCAGCTGGGAAGGGCATCCCCCCAGGGAGAGCTGAAACTAGCAAGCCCATCATTTCTCCATATGTGGCTAGCTTCAATTAAGCTTCCCAAAGCATAAATTTGTACTCACCTTGAAGGAAAACAGGAAAGAACAGCTACTTTATGGACCTTGCTGTTGTATTTCAAGATGGTGTCCTCATCCTGAGCAAGTTGAAACAGTAGGGGTGGTGGGAATTTCGAGGGAAGGGAATTTGAGCACTGGAACAATGTATTCAGGGGACTTCTCCAATAGTCAGAACAGAATTTGCAATATCTTTAGGGAATATTATTACTAAATTTCAAGTTTCATTTATTCCTCTGGATTGTTCTACTCATGCCCTTGTCGCTTCTGATCAAGTGCTCTTTTGTGAGCTTGTTTTCTCATTTATTAAAGGCCAAGTGGTATTCTGTTTACTCAATTCCATGGGAAAACAGAGTGGCAGCTTGCTGTGGGCTTTGGGAATAAATGCTGTATCCTGAAGTTTCATTTCCTTGTAACCTCTTCTATTATAGCAATAAGTGGGAAGGGTGAGCCAATTTTCCTTTCCTCTAAACTTTCCCTAAAGGTTTTCTTAGTGTCTTTAGCTTAGACAAAATCTAAAAGGAAAACACTTGTGCACTCCAATTTTTGTTTTCTTGGTAAAATATCTAGGAACTTGGCAAGTGCAGAACTGAGGGGAGAAGTTAATTTAACTGATATCCTGCTCAGTTGAGATCCTTTTGCCTTTTGAGGTCTCAGTTTGCAATTCCAGTACTGTAAAAATTGGCCATTACAGAAATTGCTTATTGGTTTTCCCAGAGTTTCAAGTTCCACCCTTGACTTCAAAATTCTCAGGAATACTATGTAAGGAAATTGGGATGAGTGACTCCCAGGGCCTGTCCTTGACTCCTTCCTCAGCCCTGAGAGACAAACCTCCCTCTCTGCCTGGGCCATGGTGTGCAGAGCTGAGGATACAGAGTGACCCTTGTCCCAGAATAGTACAGGCACCCTGTGGATATTCCAAGGAGGCAAAACTGTCCTCGAATAGCTATCCTCACTTGTCCTGCTTGTTCCTGAACAAAGGACATTTGTGGCCCAGCAGCAGACACAATAAATGGATGTCACTGCTGGTGTTCAGTCCCAAGGAGAGCTGAGGAATTTTCCATGTCACTCACCAAAATCAGCCCTTGGATCTGATTTTGAGGCTGAGGTTACTCCACTGGAATTGATTGAGCCATAACTCATGTGAATGATGACATGGAAGCAAAGTCCATAACAAATCAGTCAGGGCAGAGGTGTCCTCCCTCCGTCACACTCCTTGCAAAACTCTGTCATCAGACACACCTTTCTACCCTCACTCCTCTGATCCAGAGGGCACATCAGGCACAAATGGCAGATATCAGACATCTCCAGGGAAACTGGCCAGGTCTGGTGTTTGTTGTGAATCACAACCTTCCTCATTCTTCCCACATCTGCATAAACCAGTCCTTCTGCATGGGCTGTTCCAGGGAAAAGAGAGGTGAGGGGTAAATCTCAGGGGAATGGAAATGCTTGTGCTCTGGGTTGGTGGCCAGACATGCAGGGTGCTTCTCCACTGGCCTCAATGGTGACAGGTATTTCTGACACTTGTGATTAATCTTGCTCTGATTCTGGCCATGTCACTGGAACTTCTCCTTACACCTTCTCCAACCTGTCATGCAGCCCATGGATGTGACAAGAGGTGCAAATTGCAGATGCTCTGGCAAGCTCAGCTTTAAATAGTTTAATCCTGGCAAGTTTTGTGCTGCTGAGGTTTTACAAAGGTTAAGTCCTTCGAATGTGGAGGTGATGAATAGCTGCTCAGTATGGCAAGTACTCAGGACAGCAGGAGCTTCTAAATTCCTCCTCTTTTTCATATTTCACACAGAGAGCAAAGCCTTGAATTCAATGTGATACTTGTGTTAATGGCAGCGTGGTCTGTTTGTAAACATGCTGCAAGAGAGGGTGATTTAGGGGATAACAACTCTGTGGACCCCAGATTTTCTCTCATGCAGCTGCCATTCTGTCAGCTGTTGGAGGTACAGCTTGCCTTCCTTCCTTCCCTCCTCCCTGCTGCCCAGTCCCCTCTGCAGTCCCAGGGAAAGGCCTGGAAATGACTCAAGGACAAAGCAGGCTTCCCTCCTCAGTGTGAAAAGGAAAAGGCCCCTCTGAGACATGGAAAACAGTGGCTCAATTAACTGTGGGACAGCAGGATTTTCAGGCACTGGAGCTGGAGAGAGCAGAGGGCAGGATGGGAGCAGAACACTGCTTTCTCGGTGTGCTGTGGCCCTTCCAGGGCAGAAAAGGGGCCATTTTACAGAGATCCATGTAGCATCTTAGAGATCCTATTATTAGCAAGCTCTGTTTAACCTCCCAGAGCATCCATCAACCCAAAGCATCACAGTAACACTCCCCAGCTGTTATATTACATGGATAATTATAGTCTGCAGATGCTAATGCAAGGAACCTGTGTCACTTATGATACATCACGCTACAGGATGAAAGGCTTTTTCTCTTTTTTTTGCCTTCAAAGTGGCAAATTGTTTCTTTCTTTCCCCGTTGTTTTTTTTTTTTTTCATCCTGCAGAGGTAGAAGCACAGCCCCATTCAACAGTTTGGACTGGATTAATTTTTTAAATAGTGCTTGGAGGCTACTTGAGGACAAGCAAACACTTTGCATGTGGCTGTTGCATGAGTGAGCAGTCCAAGGGGGAAGCACACGAGTCACCCATAACGTGGCCTCTCAGGGACACTGCACTGCTTTTGAGGATAAGGCAGCAGACTCAGGCAAGGTCAGGCTGCAGCAGAAGGTCAGAAATATCTTGGTGGAAACCTTGGCATCTCCCCAGCCACCTCCTTCAATGCTACATGTCCCTCTTGCTCCAGTCTCCTACCTCTTTTCCTGACTGTTTCCAAGGAAAGCTGAAAAGATGTGAAAACCTCATTTTGCCTGTGGGGTTTTAACGGATGCATTTTCCTACATATCATCTGATGGGTATGTGCAATCTCCTTTTTCCACTTGTGTCCCAGCCACAAGGGCAGTTGGTGCCCCATGATTACAGTCTTGAAGCCAGGCTGGCCTAAAATAATGTGGAGAGCACGGATTAGAGGGCCACACACCCGACCAAATTTGAAACTGCTCAGAGGATTTACAAAAGTGTCTCCGAATCAGGGAGCACTCAGCCAGCTTTATTTTACAAGAGGAAAACCAGGGCACATTCCTTTGAGCAAGAACCTTCTGAACACTGAGGAAAGGAGGAGCAGGCAGGCACATTTTAAGGATATGTGCCTTTGCCTTCGAATTTTTGGAATGAACACTGTTACTTTTACATTCTCCCATTAATTTTTCACAAGGTTTTATTTGAAGCACAAGGCTATAGTTTTGGCTCAGGTTTTTGGTGGCTTGAGGATCATTTTGTTTATAATATCATCAGATAGCCCTGATGGAAGTATATCTCTATAATTCATGCTGCTTTGCCACTTATTCTCCCTTTTCAGTATACATGAAGCTCCTGTAAAAGTCAGAGGTAATTGCATTTTTGGATTTGTATTGTGTGATTAAACATGAGTGTATGTGAAATTTTCCAGGGGAAGAAAAACCCCACAATAGAACTACATTCTGGAAGAGAGAATTGCATATATGAGTGAGTGGCTGTACTTCTGATGCTGCCTTTTCAAACAATCACAGCTCCAGGTTGAGCTAAATCAGTAATAAATGTTTATTAATACATTCACCACTTTCCTTGCCTTCCTTTCTCTTGCTTTGCATGGTAGCTGGTAATGTAGAGATATTGGCACTGTACAGATGACAGAGCATAAAGAAAGCTTAGACCAGGTGAAAATAACATTAATTATAAGACTGCAGAGAGAAAAGATGCATGCAGGGAAGACTTACCACTTTCATTTTTATGTTCTCCTTTCCTCTGAAAGAGAATGCTAAGGATCCAAATTGCCTTTAATTCTCTGCACACAGTACATCCCACATTATTTGCAGTTAATAAGAATAATTCTTTTGCAGCAAGAGAAGATTTACCAGTCACAGGCAGTACAAGAAGCCTTCAATGTAGTGCACATTTTACCCTTTTTTTGGTCCCTAATTTTAACTGTCACGACACAAAAGATAATTTCTGGTGTGGCATTTCCCAGACAGCAAAGGAGGTGCTGAGACAGCTTTAATAACTTCACCCCAACCTCTGCCTCCACATCACAGTTCGGGGTAATGCACATACGTGTCTGGTGGCTGAGACTTTCACATCACATCTCTGAACTCTGGCTGCCAGCATCATTCTGAGTTTGCTTTTATCCTTAATGGCAACGAAGGAGGCAGGATGCAAACAAGAGAGCTGGAGAGGCTCTATCTGTTTCTGTTGTGAAATGAGAAGAATATTTGCAGCTGGCTTAAAACGGCTTCCCCAGTGCCTTCTGTCTGTATTGGGGTAGACATTGAAGCCACTCCTAAAATGAAAAAAATTTTGGGATGAGCCATTTTCCCTCTTAGAGTACTGTGAGCCACACATGTGGAAAGATTTTTGTTGAAAATCTATAGTCCTGATAAGTGTGGAGTTTTGATTTTCTTTTAATGGGTAAAGACAGACAGAAGGGGATGAAAAGAGGAAGATGCATCAGATAGAAAGAAAGACAGCTACAAAGAAATACAACTACTGCCTTCAGTTTGAAAGTTAATTCAATTCTGGACATTTTTGTATTGGTTTCCTTTTCCTCATTAAAGAATGAAAAGAGTAAAAGGCCCTGAAAATGACCTCCATTCTTCAAATATAATTAATATATTAATTAGCAGCTGCTGTATCCCAACCTTTTTGGCCCGAGACATGTACATTAAAATATACACAGGAGTTAGAGCCACCTTTAATTGTACCTTTGCAAGGGTTCATCACACTGTTCTGGGACTGAGGCATGCTAATGACTGCTCAGGATCAGGAAAGGGTCTCCCACCTTCCTCTCCAGGGTTCAAATCTCACCAGAACCAAACTCCAAGGGTCCTTTGTGCACAGATGTAAAAATTAAATACTTTTGTAAAGACATAGAATTGCTTAAGCTGAGCTGTACGTGCTCATATCTAGATGCTCTCAAGCGGCTTCCTGTCATTTACTGTTTCCAAATAAATTTGTCCTCATGCCTGTGCTTTGAACGCAGCCCTGGCCCCATTTGCAGCTCTTTGCTGTACTTTTAAAAGCTTATGGCAACTCAAGAGGGTATAATTTACTCCTGAATGTGTCCTTTTCCTGTTAAACATTCTCCTTCCTTCCTCATTCCCAGCTAAAACAGAACAAGTAGAAAGAGATGCTGATGATCTGAGCCATGCAGCAGGAAGGATACATGTGATTTATTGCTGTGGGTCACCGAATCACAGAATTCTTTGGGTTGGAAGAGACCTTTAAAGTTCTCCTAGTCCAACCCCCAAACAATGAGCATCTTCAGCTAGACCAGGTTGCTCCAAGCCCAACCCAATTTTGGGCACCTCCAGGGATGGGGGATCCTCAACTTCCCTGGGCAGCCTGTGTCAGGGCCTCACCATTCCTTTTATGTAATTTATAACTTTATCTATTCTCGATCTAATGTCTATTCTGCATCCAATAACTCTATCCATCTCTAACATCTGTATCTAATCAGTGTGGGTCTCTTCATACAGCTGTCTCCAAGCAAGCACACTCTCCAAATTTGCAGGTGAATATTTCCCAAAAGCTGCCTCCTAGCACCCTCACTGGCAGATTGTGGCTGTAGAGGGTGGTAAGCTCTCTGAAAATGTGACCAGAGCATGCACTCTGTTATATCTGAAATCCCTAGGCAAGAAAGACACGCAGTGTTAGGGAAGAAGTGTGATAAATTTAGCAAGTGATAATGCAAAGAGCATGGAAAAAATGTGTGCTGTACAGGAGGGCACAGGCTCCTTTGCTAGCTGGGACAGTACTGACCCCTTAGAAACAAGACTGTAATACATTTAAATCTGATCCACAGGCTTGCATGTGTCCACAGTCCCACTGGAGTCAGGAAGACTGCAGAGTGTGCAGTTAAAAGCTATAGAATTATTTATTTTTGTAAGGATCGGCAAGTTAGGGGGTAAAAATGTCCTTGGCTTCACCTCCCAAATAGATCAGCAATGTAAATAGGCAGTTACTTTTCACTGTTGTCAGTGATTAATCTGCCTAAGGAGAGCCCTTACTTTCTCTGGTTCACTTTACTTTTTCCTTGGTGATATTTGACTGACTTGTCACTTTGCTTGAAACAGTAAAAACATCAATTTGCCAGAAGCCAGAGAACAGTCTCACTCCTTTTAATTTGCTTGTTTTCAGTATCAATTCACTTAGAAGTCTAAAGATTTAGCCTTGTGGTATATTTTCCTGCAGCTGCATTCGTATCCCTATCCATAAACCCAATGCAAATGAATTTCTCAGAAGGAGGACAGCTGAAATGTCACAGAGAGTTAGTGGAATTGCTAAACTGCAGGCATTACAAAGAGACAATGACAGAAACTCTCAGGCTGAGGCCAACCCAGCCCTCAGCAAATTGTTCAAATTTCTTTCTTTGTCTGCTGCTTCCCTAATTCTCCTGAACTGTAGTTTTATAAAAAATCTTCATTGCATCCTTATGTTTTACTGTAAACACTAACCAGGCTATTAATTCACAGTTCTAGGTTTCCTTCCCAGGTTACAAGAATTGTTTTCATGGCACTGTTTTTTCTCCAGTAACCTTCAGTGCCATTTGATTTAGATTGATAAAGAATGATATCATTTCCACTTTGAACAAGCCATTGTTCATTGATCTGAAGTGGGAAATATCCATCCGGGCAATTTATATTTACAATACTTCTCATTCTCCCTGGATTGTTTTGTTCTTTGTGACAAAAAAGGCTGAGATGGGGAAGCAAATGCATGCAGTAAGTGAAGTCAACATGAAGAACCACTCCTAAACCTTAAAATCCCAGGTAGTGTCATTGCTGATGGCATTAATTATTTCAAAACAGCCTTGCTTTTTTCAGTGAGACAAAATGTAATGTGAAATGTTGCAGTGAAACTGGACACACCACAATTCTCAGCAGTTAATTCAAGGCTAATTCAGAAAGCAATTAAATGTTTGAATTCACTCAAATGGGGAGGGTGACTGTAAATCTACTGTAAAGAAGAGGAACCAAGTGAATTGAAGAAAAGCTTCCCAGTCAGACTGCAGTTAATATGTAGTAAATCAGCTCCTGATAATTCAGGATGCACAGAGGCAAAAAAAAATAAAAAATAGTGAAGAATCCAGAGTTTGTTTAATGCCCATCCCTGTGAAGGAAAGCATAAGAAAGGGAAGGGCTGGAAAATTAAAAGGGCAGAGGCAGGGATAATTTTTTTTTTTTCTGTCCAGCATTGTAAAGAAAAGAAAATGCCAGTCATAGTGATAGGGGAGAGATAAGAAAGGGAAAAAATGGTTCTGTAATGCACTGAGCAGTGAATGCTGCTGCAGAGCTGAGCTGTGAGCAGGGAGATGTTAATGGGCACGAAGGGCTGGGCTGCCCACTTGGCTGGGCAGATGACAAATTGCCAACAACATGAGACTTGCTCCCGTTCAATTGCATTTTAATAACATGAAAGAGCTCAGTGCAAGCAGCGAGAGGCTCAGGACAGAAATTACCTTATAAAAAGATCATCAGCCTCAGTGTCTGTCACTGCTGAGCAGGAAGGACACAATAGCAGGGGGAGAGATCAGGATGCCCTCACTGCTTTTAACATGCTGCTATGAATGCCTGGATCCCCAAGGATGTGGTTAAGGCAACAAACTGCACTGTCTCTGCATCTGTTTTTGTCACAAATTCCACACAAAAGACACCGAGGTTGCCCAGAAACTGAGGGAGCAGCAGCAAATCCAGCAGTACTCAGGGCTACAGGAACCAGAGTGGAGCTTTCCTCTGTCCAGAGTCAAAAGGGAGGTTAAAAGCTTGCCTGCTCATTGTGGTGGTCCAGATCACAGCTTTATGTTCTCAGAGACAGAAGTTCTTTAGCAACTGACCATAAAAATAAGTCAAAAAAGGAAGTGCAAAAGCTGTTCCTATCTTCCTTAACTCAACACCTCTTTTTCCTACCTCATTCTCTCCCTGAAGCACACACAGACTGGATGTGCTGACATTTCTAACTTTCATTTGATATGAAGAGTTTGGTATTTCCTACCAGTGTGCTGTAGGTGCACAGTTTTGGGTGATCAAGCTGCTGAAGTGGAGGGAGAAAACAAGACTGGGAGGTGTA
>VXBB01022675.1:609902-631311 GCA_013399915.1 Illadopsis cleaveri
GCTGAAGGGAGAAAAGACTGAAAGATATAAGACTTTTGTAACTTTTTCCCTGTTGTACCTGTGAAGCATACACACTAGTCAGTGGTGAGACTTTGGCAGAGGTTGCCCAGAGAAGTTGTGGAAACCCCATCCCTGGAAGTGTTCAAGACCAGGTTTATGGGAAGAAACCTGGTCTATTGGAAGGTGTCCCTGTCCATGGCAGGGGGCTTGGAACAAATTGACTTTTAAAGGTCCCTTCCAACCCAAACCCTTCTCTGATTCTATAATTGTGAGGGAATAATCCATGTTCAAGACCTAGTCCTCAAACAGAAAGTTTTAGCAGATTACCACCTGCCTACAAAGGTCAAGTGTAAAATCTTAGCACTTCAATCAACACATTATTTATGACTTTTCTGGGATAATCTGAAGTTCACCTAATCAATGGGAATGAAAAATTATTCTAGTGGTTTCAGTTCTAAGGGAATTTTTCTCTGGGATTCCTTCAGTGTAATTTTTTTTTATTGCTGGCATAATTCCCTTTGAAATGACATTTCCATTTCTGCACTCACACCGAGTCAGCCTTTTGGGGAGGTTTCCTCCGTGCAGCAGAACAATATGGTGCTAATGGGATTACTCACAGCATAGAGTTAAACATTCACAGAAATCTTTGAGAGAGTGGGGTGTTAATTACCAGCTCTCATACCACAACCCAAATAGTGAAACATAGCAGTGTACACGTTTCCCTCAAAGTTGTCTGGGCTCCTCTTGGTCACAGCATTGGTGACACAGGAATGGCTCTGCTGGAGCTTAAACTCCATTCACTGCCACTTTTGTGTATAATTAAGGGATTTTTAAATTTTTTTTTAACACAAGCACAGTGCTGAGTATATCCAATGTGGAGATTTTCAAGCCACAATGCATTTAAAAAATGAAAACTCTGCCCCAAATGTATTAAAGGTGTCTGTAAATTTTCCCTTTCAAAGCTCTGTGTCAAGATTTTAGTTCAAATGAGTATTCTGAGGTAAAACAAAACATAGTAGTCACTAGTATTAAAAAGGAAAAAAAAAAAAAAACAACAAAACCAAAACAACAACTTAAAAGGTTGTTTCAGTATGGAAGTGAAAAAATGTCAAGTTTCCGCTTCAGGTTTCCTTCCTCCTCACTCTCTGCTCTCTTCATCTCCTTCCTTTAGAAGGCAAAGGGAGGAAGTGTGCAGGGACACATTTTTCATCCTCTTTTATTCTCTTTTTTTAGACATATATATCCTCTACTGAGCTGGAACTCATTTTCAATAGACTGGCTTTTTAAAACAGGCTTTTGAACACTTCTGTTGTCTTACATTCTCTGTAATTTTGTTCCATCTCATCATCTCGAAGCAAACTCTTCTCCCTTTCCCTTAATATTATCTTTTATGTTCTTTCTGAGGAAAGGCACTGAAGTGAACTTTGTGTTGTGCAGATAAGAGAAGTAAGCTGTGGCACTCATAAGGTTTTAACAATTATGAACAATTTCATTCTGTGATGAGCTTAATACTCCCTCATCCTCCTTCTTTTCAGTTCTGGACCAAGACATGCTGTTGAAAAAACCAAATCTACAGAGATTCATGAATTCAAATATATGTATAAGCAGATAACAACTTATACATCAGCACTAGGCAAAACTGAGGGAATATTCACATTGCCTAATGCAACATGGAAACCAGGCACGGCGTTCAAAATACGTTGGGAGAGAAGGGAAAACTGTAGTGACAAATTATGTAAATGGTCCATACAGGAGATATGTAAATGGCTAAACCCACGTTATTCATTGTCTCCTAACTGAATCCCGAGGGAATCGTTAACCTTGTGTAAGTTATGTAAGATTTCTTGCAGGCCCTTTTCTCTATTGTGTCCCTCTTCCCATTGTCTCATTAATTAACACTCTTCTCTCACTTTCTTCTTTGTTCCCTTCAAACTGTTTCCAGCTAAGAATAAATGAAAACTTCACGCTAAAGTAAATCATGTGCCCGTTTCAATCAATAGGAAAGGAAGAAGAGAAATCCAGCAGAATACCTCTGCATGCACTGAGAATTAATTATAATAACCAAAAATAATCAATTGATCATTGCTATCACCTCTTCTGAGAGGAGGGGTGGGGGGTTCTCACAGGGCTGTGCTGGGGCTCTGTGAAAACCCAAAAAAACCAAAGCAATCCTTAATCCAGGGGCATACCAAGCACTCCTCCTGTTCCTAGGCAGAACAGAGAGAAGCACAGACACAAGGCTGGGACAGGAGTGGATCTGGGCAGTGGGAAATTTTCCCTCTGGTGGGAATGCAAGCCCAGCCCTCAGACCAGACTAATGGAGAAGGGGGCAGGCACTCCATCTTTTGCAGGTGAGCTTCCTAAATAACCATCAGGGTATGGTAAAACCCCCCAAATGGGAAATTGTCCCACTAAACCCCAGAGCTGAAGGAAAAAAACACACAGAGAAAGGCCTCCCAAGACCGTGGCTGTGCATGAGTTTTAGAAGGTGATCTGCAAATGTCAAGAGAAATGACATTTTGGAGCTGTAAGATGAGGTGCATTTCCTCCAGTGATGCTGATTGATTAGCCAATCACTGTCACATAGCTAATTGTTTGCCAGCTTCTAATCAATGAGACCTGGAATACCTTGTGTGCCCAAGGCTTATTCCCAAAATTAAAAGGAAAAGAAGAAAAGCATAGAAAGCATTCAATATCCCTGTGGTATTCATCCTCCAAGAGGATCCCATACAAGGTAAATACTCAAATTGTATGTAAGCCTTTTGTGGAAGATGTGAGAATGACAGAGGTGATAGGTATGCTTTATATTAAACCCCTCAGTTTTTCCTGAGCTAATAAACTCCTGAAGCTGCTCTCTGACAGACCCTGAGGGGGCAGTGAAAGGGTCAGCTCAGTGATGGCATAGCTCTGATGTAGCATTAAACAGGTTTCCACAAAAAGATCATCCACGTGACCGCTGCCCCATGACTGAATGTTCTGTCAGACACTGGGGCCCATTTGCTCTGCTGGTGTTCTGAGCATCCAGAGTATCTGGGCACAGGCTGAAATCTCTCTGACTGGGATGGAAATGGCTTTCAGAGCAATTTCCAGCTGAAATTATCCAGACGTTTATCCAGACATTCTCAGGGCTGTATCAGCCAAATGGCTATCTCCCAACTCAGAATTAAAAGCCTGATACTGAACAGATTATGTTTGGGAGAGCCAGAAGGATGTAGAGCATATTCTTCTGTAGGACTGGAATGCAACTATGACTTCTGGGGCATGGTAAGAATAAATTATTGCATTTGTCAAATATATTGAAAAACCACTATTTGGTGTGCAATCCAATGGGTGAGTGATATTCCAGCAAACACAACAATGCAAATTCTTACTGTCAGAGCAACAGTATGGATTCTCAAAAAAGTNAGAAACACCATGTATACAGCTTTAAAGAGGCAAAAAGGCAAACACAGCTTTTGATAACATATAAAAAGGAAAGCAAATATATCAAAATTAATAAAAGATGAAGAAATTCAGCCAACTGATGTAATATTTTGATGTTTTGATGACACCCTTTGATGGCTCAGACAGGAGTAGGTGTATTTCATATTTCATATAAAAAGAGCAAAGCAAGCTCAGAGATTTATGCTTAACCACTAAAGAGCAGCATTTAGAAAGCTGCAGCTGGGAAATGAGTCCTTTTTATCAAATTGCAGAAGGGGCTGAGAGGGAGGATTGCATGAAGGAAACAGAAAATGGTGGTCAAAGGGGAAAAGAACAGGCCCTCATACACAGGGAAATGGCAGTGGAGGAGGAAACTGGTTTGTTTTCTCTCTCTTCTTCTTCTTCTTTTTTTTTTTTATTTTTGGAAAAGTACTTAGGAATATTAATATCTAAGAAAAACAGTAAAGGAAGAGGAGAGATATCATCGCGTAACTGAAGTATGAGATATCAGATAGCTGCAGTTGCAGCTGGTGGAGATTATGTGTAACATATAACCTGTTGCCAGTTCCTTTGATGAAACCAGTGCTCCCTTTCTGCTACACTTGCAAATAAATGAGGTGGTGNAATTTCCAGCTGAAATTATCCAGACGTTTATCCAGACATTCTCAGGGCTGTATCAGCCAAATGGCTATCTCCCAACTCAGAATTAAAAGCCTGATACTGAACAGATTATGTTTGGGAGAGCCAGAAGGATGTAGAGCATATTCTTCTCTCGGACTGGAATGCAACTATGACTTCTGGGGCATGGTAAGAATAAATTATTGCATTTGTCAAATATATTGAAAAACCACTATTTGGTGTGCAATCCAATGGGTGAGTGATATTCCAGCAAACACAACAATGCAAATTCTTACTGTCAGAGCAACAGTATGGATTCTTATGCCCCAAAAAAGTGTTGTCCTGCCTTCATCCACAGCCTGTTTGCACAGCGTGACATCCCCTAACCTTTACCAGGAGTTGTTGAAATTAATAAAATTAAATAACTAGGTGATCTAAAAATTTTCTCTCTGTTTATTGGCACAATTTTTTGGGGGTGGAGGGCATGACTTATTTGCCAGTGTTTGAACCATAGGGTGGCACTAAGAATGGAATGAAATGATCATCAGTGCCTACGACCTCCAGTTTCTCCTACCTCTTGTTAGCAAGGAAACAATGGTGGGCAGGAACAGCTCTGGAGCCTCTGAACAAGCTCTGCATCCAGCACCTCTATCCTGTGTCCTTCATTGGCCAAGGCACATATGAGTCAGAAAATAATATATTGAGCATTGTGCTTTGAAATGGACTAGAANAAGTACTTAGGAATATTAATATCTAAGAAAAACAGTAAAGGAAGAGGAGAGATATCATCGCGTAACTGAAGTATGAGATATCAGATAGCTGCAGTTGCAGCTGGTGGAGATTATGTGTAACATATAACCTGTTGCCAGTTCCTTTGATGAAACCAGTGCTCCCTTTCTGCTACACTTGCAAATAAATGAGGTGGTGACCAGTTACCATTAATCTTCTGGAAATCCCAAATGAAGGCCAACAGTTTTCTATCAACCCTGTCATGAAAATACAGTTGAGGTATGATCAAAGCTCTGGGGTTACAGCAGGAATGCCTGATTTTGACCAAATCTCTCCAGAGCAGTGGAAGAATGAAGGATGAACAACAGGACTGGATTTGAACAGGTCTATCAGTGTACCTGAAATTGTTGGCACACCCAGGGCTCCCGCTCCTGAGAGGACACAGCCCCTTTTCCAAAACCTTCTCCTCTCCCCTCCTTCCCATCCTCCTTCTCACCAAGTTCAGTGCAAGGGCTGCAATGGGTGATCCACAAAGATTCCAGAGCCTGCCCTTCCTTGCAGACATAAAGGCTACAACAAAACCCCTCCATGTCTCTCTTGGCTTTGGTAATAACTTTGCTGCAAACCCTGCATTCCTTCACATCAGTGGCATTCATTCCCAAAGCCTTTGGCTGCTCATAAACTGTGCTCCCATGACACTGGGAGGAAAATACACACAGAGACACAAAAGCCTCTCTGCCCCATCATCACAACAATCACTGCAAACTACCAAGCACTGTAAAAAAGGATGTGAGGACACCCTCTAAAATGCAAACGGTCCAAGGGGTCAAACAGAGCCTAAACTGATTGAAGAACTGACGTGTCCACCACCAAAATTATCCTTTTGGCTGACTTAGGGATGGTTTCTTTCCTTGTCTTTCTCACTTGTGATTCCCCACTTCGTATTATGGATATAATATTTATTATCTATATTATATTTATTATATTTAATGGGGATATTATATTTAATAGGGGAAAAAACTCCCGTATCTGCACAAAGACACAAAAGCTGGAAGTGGCTCTCATTCCCACAGATGTCAAGTCCTGTGAGAGGCTCATGGGTGCTGTCTGGCAGAGATGAGGGACAGCAGGCTGGTTTTCTGCTCTTGTTTGGCTGTTGCAGTGTATGGGAAACAGGGATTTGTGCACGCCTGGTAAGCAACTGAGTGAGTTGTTGTGGAGAAACACCAAACTCCTCAGCCAACTTTTCCCCTCTCCCCATTGGGACAGCCTACCAGACTTTGAAGTTTTTCAGCCAAGGAGTATTAGTGTGCTGTGACAGCTGGCAACACATTCCAGTGGGTAAGTGATGGACTGGCTCTGGAGAGAGTAAAATAAATTATGAAGTGGGTGAAATTTCAGCCCTCCAAATAACAGTCCAATGATTTCATTGGAATGGCTCTGTCTGGCAACGTATTCAAACACATATGGCTGGGCAGAACACAAACACTCCTATATGGAATAGCTGCCTGCATGGGAAGAGAGGGAGTTCTCCTTGGATAAACGAGCCTGAGAAGGGAGACAGAGAGAGGGGGTTTTCAAAATATGTTTGTGTGAGAGCCAGTCACGTATGATTCTGTGTGAATGTGAGTGTTGAAGCCAGAAATGAGTGTTATACACTGCTCAAACCCAACTTCTTCAGGATTCCCCCGGTGATCTCTTTGCCCCAGAGAAAGCCATCCACTGTCTGCATTGTAAAGCACCAGCACATCCACAAGACTCAATTTCTACCTCAATGGGCAGAATTTGCAGGGGCAGTTTAGCACCTGGAAACATGAACAGGTAATTCAAATAAGAGCTCATGAGTGAGAGTTTCCTGGGAAGCAAAATGAAGTCAGGTACCTTCCTCCCACTTGGAATTAAATAGGTTTGGATGGTACCACCCTGCCAGGTCCCCTTCAAACTCTAAAAAAGGTGCCTGACCTGTGGCTTTCAGCACAGAGTGAATGTCATGGAGTTAGTTGCCTCATTTTGTACCAGGACATTACAGGTGATGGATTTGGGCTGACTGACAGAGGTGGTGGGGCAGAGGAGAGGAGACCAGCTTTCTGGGGGCTGGAGGTTTCCTATTTCTAGCTGTAATTCATTCCACAAATTTGTGCATTCTGAATGCATCATCAACAAACAATAAGCAGCCTATTCTGCCAATGTTTGTTGTTGTAGAGGATCTTATGTTCTCCTTTTGTCAAATGTAGTCAGTGTATTTTAATTTCCTTAGAGAAGGACTGTGCAGCTTAACTCTCCAGCATCTGTACATATTTTTCAAACTCTGGATAGGATCCACTGAAGGGCAAAAAATCCCTATGAACAGATTTTCTTGGAAGTGTATTTGCTTCCATCCCTCAGCTTCTCTGATTTGAACACAGCTTTGTAGCTCCTGGTCAGCTGTCTGAAAGAGAAAACTGTGTGCTGGGAACATTTACTGCAAAACTCATTGCTGCTTGTGTTTGTTTTGCCATGGTTTAATCAGCATTAGCCAGAGCTAATGGATCCAAAAATCAGTTTCTTTCTATGGTTGAAAATTTCATGGGGAAATTAAATTTTAGGGCTAAACCACTCCTGTCTGATGTGACATCATCCCATTTTCTCTGTTTTCATCACACACTGTCTGCTATCTCTGTCTTATTCCAGTGTGATTAATTTCTGATAGGAGGCAATTACCACTTCTTGTCTTAGGAATACCTGTAAACACATTCTTCTGTTTGGGAATCTGTCTCTAATACTTTTGCCTCTGTATACTTCATAAATCAAAAATCAAACTAAATCAGAATTAGATCTCATGTTAGTCCATTAAACAACTCAAAGTTTATGTACTTTGACAAAATCCTAGAGGACTCTAAGAATGTAAAATTTTTTTTTGTGCCATAAAATTTCCAAATTTAAAGTCTGGGAAACTGTTTTGATTACTCTTTATTTGTCCTTAATACTGAAGAAGAAAAGATTTACGAAGAAAATTACAGTGTTGAATAAAAAAATATTTAGCCACCTTTTGTTTTCTTTCAAATTTAAACAAGAGGACTGAATAGCCCACAAGGGAAGCTAGAACATTTCAAGCTGTCTTGCAATGACAGAATGATTCAGGCAGAGGTTTGCTGTTTCATTTCAATATACCTTCACTTTCTTTCCAAAATGTTCTGCTAAGCTATCAAAGTAAAAAATGATTCTTTTTTGATGTCTACCCTTAATTTTCAGTGGGGTTTTTTTTGTTTGCTTGTTTGTTTTTTTTTTTTTTAATAGGATCGTTTATGCTCCCAATTCCCTTTGTGTTCTTCAGTTTGTTTTCTTGCTTTTGGACCTCTTGAGTACCTGTCCAGTTAGGTAGCTCAGATAGTAGTCAGAAGCACTGATAGCAATACTTCTGTTTATTTAAACAGAACACATAATTATTATCTTTGGTATAGTTGCAAGGAGGTAAAAAAAGAAAAGTTTAGGATACTCTTGGACACTATCCGAGCCCAGCTGAAATCCTTGGGGGATTTTAGGGTTTAAAATTACCAGGATGTTAATTTTCACTGAGCTCTGGATAAGGAGGTAGATCTGTATGCTCTCTTTCAAGTGAGCACATCACTAGAAATATTCTGAGAGGCTGTTGCTGATATCCAGACATGTGAAATAACAACAGGACAGTCACATTTGTTCCCCTCTCCAGCAGTTCCCTCCCATGAGATGCCTCCCAGTTAATCTCCATTCATCACAGTGTTATTTTTAGCCTGGTTTCCAAAGGAAATCCTGCATATTACACGGTATTGTCTGTCTGTCTGTCTGCAAAGTACTGCCTCCATAAAAGTGCACTGTTGCCCAGTTTCAAACCAAACTGGACAGCAGGACAGAAGCCTGTGAGATGTGGAGTAGCTGCCTTTCTCAAGGCCTGGAGAGCCTGTAGCAGGAGCTGAGCAGCTGCCTGGTTTCTGGCCCTAATGCCAGAGTTCCTCAGGGATATGGAAAAGGGATGGGCTATCCAGAGCCAGCAGGAGCTGGAAGTTCCCCCCTGAGCTTCCAGAAGGAATGTAAGAAAGTCATTTGCTAGCAAACACCTCTACAAAATGACACCTCTTTCAAGTGTCATTATTCCTTGACTCAGAAAAAACCCCATAAATATGGTCCTACTTTGCTGCTGATGCTCAGTTTGGCAAAATGTAACACTGGAGACCAAAAAGCCCAAATTTCCACCAAGCATCACCTGCTATACTCACAGGGGGTACAGCCCAACCACTGGAAAAAGCAGTGGCTTGACTGGCTGGCCAGAAACGAAGTTGACAGGGTGATGACCACTGGTCTGAGTCAGGAGGATGCCTTCCCCTCCAGCAGCTCATAATTTTGGTGTACAGCCAGAACCAGACCAGTCTGAGCCATCCCCCAGCCTGTAATCAGGGCTCCTGACCCAGCACAAGAAGCACAAGAAGCAACATCACCACAAAAAACTCCTTGCAGTATCTGCAGCTCAAATACTACCAAGCTGGTAATATTACCCAACATTATATTAAATAATATATTAAATATTACCCTAGGAGGGAGGGATGAGACATGCTCAGCATGTAATGGTTCAGCAGGATCTTTGCTTTTCTTTTAGAACAGCCCGTTTTGAGTCACCAAGTGTCATCAGGCACCGAGACTGTGAGGTTCACTGACCTCTCTGCAAAATGTAGGGCTCTTTTCCCAAATATTTATCTTTTCAGCTGAAAATGTCTGTGCTTGATCTCTGACTGGAGTAATATTCTCGGAAGAAAAAGCAAAGTGCTTTCAGCTGTTTAAAATAACTTCACAAATGATTTTATAAAAAAGCAGTCATACATAGTTGCATGTATTTTGCAAGGCCAAAACTAGAAAAAAAAATAGGAATTAAGTTTGACAACTGGCTTTGGGCAATGCTTTCATGTAGATCTAGTGCCTTTTCTGGGCTTGAAATAAAACAAGGGTCTGCCAGGGAAAACATGCAACCTGTGCATTCATAGAATAACAGGTTAGTTTGGGTTGGAAAGGACCTTAAAGACCATCTTGTTCCAACTCCCTGCCATTGGCAGGGGCACCTTCCACTAGACCAGGTTTCTCAGGGCCCCATCCAACCTTCACATGAGCTCTGTCTTTAAAAAGTGCACATGACTGAAGAGCTAGTAGTGCCACAGACACCAAAAAAAGGATCTGTCACCACAGCTGCTCTTGTCTCATGCCCTCTCTTTGCCTTGAGACAAAATGGATTGGTGGGGCAGTGCAGGAAATAAATTTCCTAAATTTGAGAGGATTAAGTACAAACTGGGAAGATCCAGATTGAAAAATAAACGTGAAGAAAGTTGATCGTATCCCTGAAATTACTGAACCAAACAGGAATATGAATCAATTCTCTGCATTAAGGAAAGTAAAGTATGTTCACAAAAGAGAAGATTGAAAATTTGGGGTTACTTTCTCAGGCTTAAGTCCATTTTCCCCTTTTCAACTGAGCAGAGAGATGCCACTCAGTTTAGCAACAGATCTAAACTTAGAAACAGGCTGTACACAACCTGACTGCCACACCCCAGATGGCCATCAGCTATCACACCCTGTGTAGCCTGGTCTCTGTGTTTCATATCACTTCAACAAAGGCACAGAAGCACATTATTTTTGAAGGTAAGGGTGGAGTGAGGAAGAGAACAAAAGAAGGAAACCTGAACAGGGATAGTGCACTAAAAAAAAGAAAGGCTGCTCTAAAAAAGAGAGATGTTTTAATATGCTGGAAAGCAGTGATTGTCCTTAAAGCCCTTTCCTCCACCCTCTGTATCTGGAATTTCCACGGTGAAATTGCTACTGAAATGACTGCGAGGAGTTACTGAAACCTCCACATAAAATCTGTGTTCATGGTCCTGGATCTTGCGCTCATTAAAAAGTGCAGAGATGAGAAAAACTTCTGTTCTTTTAATTTATGCACTCATGCTAAGAAGTTTTTGTGAAATACTCATAAGGAGACTTTTTCTACATTTTTTTTCTCTCCAGATTTTTTTTAAAAAATTCTTGTTAATTGCATTTATGGCATTGTTCCTTTAACTGGAAGAGGGAGAGGGTGTGTGAGATGACCCTGTCTGGTGGCAACACTGTGCCCTCACCCTGCCCTCAGCTCTGGTCCAGCACAGCTGACAAGTGTGGTGTGAGGAGGTGGGCCAAGCAACCCTTGCATTTTTCATTTAAAAAACTGCTATAACATGTTGGGGTTTTGTTTTGTTTTGTTTTGTTTTTTGTTTTGTTCTTTTTCTGCTGAAGGCCTGCTGCTTTCTCAGTGTCATACTGATGAAATGGAAAAACCCAAGAGCAGATTTTGTCTTGTGGTGGAGGTGGGGTGAAAATTCCTGACTGCTGTCACAGGAAAGGTTGTTATTCTCATTAAATCATCCTCTCTGCAATATCATGCCGTGTTTGTGGACTGCTGCAACTTTTTCTTTGGCAAATGCTCAAGTTAATATAAGCAATCATATTGTTCTAAGGTCATCCAGGAAACCAACAGCCTCCCTTTCCTCCTGACCCTCTCACCAGCTTCCTGTCATTCCTGTGCTCTTCCTAATGCCCTGGCCTGGTTTCAGCCTTGGGGAAGTGAGCTGCTCAGGAGCTCCTGCTGCAGACAATCCCTAAGAAACTAAAACTTTTCCTGAAGCATCCCCCTGACCCTCTGAATGCAGCATGCTTCCTGACCACAGCCAAACTCCTCCTGTGCTCAGGGCCAGGAACTTCTTCCTTGACCCTGATGGGATAGCAGCACTCTCAGGAATTTGTTCCCTAGGGAACCTTTTTGCTACACCCACAAGTGCACCTTGGTTGTCCCTCTGAGTCCAGGGAAGAGGAGGGGTAAGCAGGTGAGAGGGAAACTTGCTGGCCAACAGCAGGGAAGGTGATCCATGCCTTTTGTGATCTTCTACCACCTGCTTTTCCCACCTATCATGAGTCTTTGCACAGGAAAGGAAGATGCAAGAGGAAGATGCTTTAAACTGAAAGAAGGTGGGGCTAGATCAGATATTAGGAAGAGATTCTTCCCTGTGAGGGTGATGAGCCCATGGCACAGGGTGCCCAGAGAAGCTGTGACTGCCCCATCCCTGGAAGTGTTCAAAGCTGGGTTGGATGGTGCTCTGAGCAACCTGGTCCAGCAGGTGTTCCTGCCCATGCAGAGGAGTTGAAACTAGGTGATCCTTTTTGTCCTTTCCAACCCAAACCATTCTGTGATTCTCTGACTGGATGGAGACTGATCAGTGACAGTTCACCAGGACATTATGGCTCACCTTTTCAAGACAAAGCAGAACCTGCTAAGAACACCCAAAATCAGGGCAGTACAGAGAAGGCTGCAGAGGGTATCTGCCCTTCTAAATGCTGCTGTGAAACAGAAGGGAGTGAAAGGGGGCCAGGTGGTGACAAGGGCAGCAGGCACCTGGATCTGTCAGGGAAGTGACTGTGGGGGCTGTGGGCAGCACAGACCCATGACTGGCCTTTGAGTGAGACCTGGCAAACATTTGGAAAGGCACTGATGTTCCTGCTGTGCCAGGGGCATGCCCACAGGGACAGGATGACGAGGAGCCAAGCCCTGAGACTGGCAGCCTGCTCACCTTGTTGGGCTGTCCAAGCCACAGGCAATGGTGTTGATTAAACAAACACCCTGCTGGAGCAGCTGTAGGCATGTCGAGTGCCTGTGCTGATGGGAGCAGCTCCAGAGAGTAAACAGGGGAGAGGAGAGCCACTGGCATGTGAAGGGCTTGCTAGGAATGGGCCCACGGACATGAAACCACAGCCAGACAAAGGGAGGGGGGAATTTCCACAGAGCACTTAAAGATCTTATAAAACGTTCATTAAATTAGGTTTCCAGTGATTGTCAGCACTTGAATTATAAGGGCCAAACGCAATTGAAAAACTACCTTTTGCTTTCATGTGAAATGGTAACTGCACATCAAAAGTTTTAATCTCCTCCGATGATAAATATGTGGAAATCTGTAGGTCTATTTATATAAAAGCTTCCAAAAGATATGTTATCTCTGCAATTTACCCCCACTCCTTCCCCAAGGGATTTTTCTTTCATGTCTTCTTGCACGGTCTACATTTATTTACCAGTGAATATCACTTCAAATGAATTCAGTAGCAGGGATGTTTATAGAAATAGCACACTTTCAATGGCTTGTGGAGAATACTTACAAAGTGAATGTTGTAAAACACAAGTGTGTTTACATTAGAAAACCAATAACAGACTGGTTAACAGGCAGTCAAGGCGTGGAAGAAAATAAGAGACCTGTTCATCCACTCCAAACCAGCCTACAGCCTTTAATATCAAAATGCTCTTTTGGTGGTTCTACCTCTTTGTGACAAATCTCTTTCCAAGTAAGATTTAGACCAGGAATTTTTCACTAAAACTATTCAGAGGATGACGTGTACAATAATTTTAATAATAATTTGAAAATACATTATTCTTGCCTGCTCTACTAAATGTCAATCAATGCAAAACCTGCACAGGATGATAGGAAATGAAGCAAACCTGTTCCAATCAGCAATTTGCAATAAATTATTCAATCACCTCTAATCAAAAGTGCATAGCATGAAGGCGAGTAGAGAAAAAAACATCCCTAAGCGGCACTTTATCTATTATATTTTTGAAAGGAATCATGTGTGATCAATGAATGAAATGAACTTTCCCAGAAACCCTGGCACGTTCTTGTTTTGCTTTGGAGAACAGTAATTTAGATATCAATTTATTTGACAAGAAGCATTCAATTCCAGGTCATCCAGCTGCTTGACAGTTAGCAAAAAGAAACAATGTGCTGAGTCTGGGGCCAGATTCACCTCTATCTACAACACAATGACAGAATCAGGGAATGGTTTGGGTTGGAAGGCACCTTAAAGATCATTTAGCTCCACCCCCAGCTGTGGGCAGGGACACCTTCCACTAGACCAGACTGCTCAGGGCCCCATCCAGCCTGGTCCTGAATCAAGTATTAATCAGTACCAAGCACTTGAAATATGCCTAATTCTGCATGGATAGAACCACTTTACTTCCAGCTGTAAGAAATCTGATGGCTGAATTGAGGCAAAATGAAATGCTTTCTGTAAAGGAAAAGTTGCCATAAATACAAATAAACATCCACAGCTTCAGGGCAAATCAGAAGTAAAATCCTTATGCTGAGAGGAAAAGATATGGTTTGCAATGAACTGAAGAATTATACTAAAGCCACCAAAATGGGAATATTACCAGTATGGCACAGATGATCAGCATGGATAGACTCAACAGGAACCCTGCTGTCTTTAGCCAGGCAGAGCATGTAGATGGACACAGCTGATTTATTTTCAAGGGAAATAACACCTTCCTTCCTTTCTGCTCACCATAATATTGGCAAAGTTACCTTTCATTCGTTGCCTTAACTTCAATTCCCTCAGGCCAAAAGGAAATCAAAGTTCAACTGAGGAAGAGACAGCAAGCAGAAGAAGGAGCTACAGATCAGTAAACGTGGTCTCAGGTTACCCAAATTCCCAGGTCAGAGGCACAGTACAGGTCAGAATTAACAGAAGGGCACAGAAAGTCCGTGTTTTCATGCAAAAAAAGGGAAAATGATCAGCACATGCCTGCCTCTAATTTATCAAACCTGAGCCACTACTGCAGCATTAATAGCAGCTCTGAGTGTCCCATGTGCATTAGGAGCACTGTTTTACAGAAGCATCTAGTAACCCACCAGTCACAGGGGTGTTGGTGTCAGGACAGGTCCAAGTGGAGAAAATTCAGTCAGTCAAAACAAATACACTGAAACAGTGATTTTTAAAGCACATTAAACTCATGAATAAAAGGCACCATTCAGAAATACAGCAGCATTTCTTGCTTATTTTTTAATCATGGACCAGTAAATGAGCAGCTTCTGCTCTGTTTTAGCCAGCAGACAAACCATTCTGCAAAGGTTTAACAACATTTTCCAGTCTTCCCAGTACCTTGCCAATTTCAGCAAGGCCGTGAAAGGAAGGAACCATCCAGCCATCATCCTGCTAGAAGCAGAGTGTTGCTTTTAATTATGGAAAAAGCAAGTCCCAGCACCTAGCCAAATGCCAGGTAAAATTTTCACTTCTAGAGCCTTGCAGAAATGGCAGAGACGGCTGAATAATGTCTAGAGGGAGTCCCTGGACTGGTGGTTTCACTGGTGCACAAACTTCCTCCCAGCTACAGCTTCCAGTACACTGCCCCAAACCAAAGCAGGCTAAATTGAACTACAAAAAGAGTCCTCTGGATCCATGACATTCCCTTTTTCAACCCAAACCAGAGTCATGTAGTATTCCAGCCCAGTTTCTAAAATGATGAATTACATTCTTCAGAACTTTGCTATATAATTATGGACACTTTTAAGGAAATCAGATATCCTTGTAATTTTGGATTAAACTACTTGTAGAATGTTTACACAGAGTACAGTTATCTTGTCCTCTTGTTAAGCACAAATATAGTAGACATTGCTAACATAAAAATCAGAAAAATCTGCTCATTTTCAAGGAATATTTGTGTATATCTTCAAGAGTTCCGAAGATCCAAAAGAAATGCAGACATTTAAAAGAGTAGAACTAAGAAGTGAAAACAGCATTGCCAAAAGTATCCCTATTTTGTTGGCACAGTCCATGCAAATGAGAACATTGCATCCTTGTTTCTTCCAGGCAAAAACCCCCTTCATGCTAGATGAAAGGAATTTCTAAATTACAGCTATAAGTTTTTAACAAGAGTTCACAAGGTTTCCTTCCTTAAGTACTGTTTAGATGAGGTTCTTTAAAACAGAAATTCACCCTTTCTCAGGTTCAAACAGGATCGTGGCTTCCTGTCATTCCAAACTTCTCTGTACCTCTGTCAAACCACCGCTGCCTGTTCCCAGCAGCGAGGATTCACCACCAACCATCATAGCAACGTGTTCAAGTTTTAGCATTTCCTTGGATGGGAGGCAGGTAGAGTTGAAGAAAATAAAGGGGAAGAATATCCATGCAAGGCCATTTGGACAGTAAGTCGTGGTCTCCCTAACATTTGTTGCTGTATCCATACATTTGTCAGAAATTAATTGCTCCATGGTGTGACCATTTTACCCAAATTACTCCTACAGAGAGCCAGGAAAGAAAGCTGTGGCAGGGTCATCCAGGTCTCACATCCTGCCAGGGTGACAAGAGCTGTAGGTTGTACATCCACCTCTCCATCACTCCCCGTTTCCGAGCCGGAATTTTGCCTCACCCATGTGGGGAGAGAACGACGGAGCGTCGAGGTCTGCAGCCTTGGGGAGTGAGAGGTGGGGGATGAGGTTTACTGGAAAGCTGCTCACATTTCATTCGAGTAATCCTGTCTGCTTCCAAGCAGATTTCAGAAAAATATCAGTGTTCTGCTGAATAGCTTTAATGGGATTACCTTTAAGGCTTCTCTAATAAGTGGTGTTATTAAGTTGTCTGGCTCATATGGAGAATTATGCATAACCACTGGCACTCCCCCTTTTCCCTGGTTTTGTTACAAATTGGAATTAGTGTCTACTTGGTGTTGGGTTTCGTGTTTTAAAGAGGATTGGGTTAGGGGAAAATCTTTTGGGTAAAGCCCTTTTTAAAATTTTGCCTATATTAAAAAAATCCCTTTCTTTCAGCCTATGAAATGTGTCCTAAAAGGGATTAGAGATGCTGTTCAGTATAAATCTGCCAGGAAGTCCGAATCAAGATTTTGCAGATCAAACAACGATACAAATGATTGCAAAGGCCTAAGATATTGCTAGAAAAAAATTGTCTCATATTTCCAAAGCCAGTCTGAAAGCCCAGTGGGAATTAAAAGGAGTGGGCAGAGCCTGAAGTGATGTAATTCTTTCAGCCTTTCAAGGTGAGTAATGAAAAAAATTATAATAAAATTACTCTTTTTAAAAAAAGTGAACACAGACAGCATTGACCAGTATGTTTTGAACTTGATGGAAAGTCTCTCCAAAAGTGAATTTTAAAAGACTATTAAATTCAAGCAGTTTTCAATTCAATCCCTTGAATAAATCATAAAAAAAGTGGTGTCCTTAGACCAAAATACACTAAAATAACATAAATGAAGAATTGTTAAAACACAAGAAAGATTCACCCCCATGAAGACAGCCTGAAGAAATGACATAAAACCCCAGAGCTACTGTATCCAGATAATTTATTGAAGGAAATCCCCCAGGGAATGACACTGAAAGGGCCTGTGCTCCTGTGGGACATTCTGCACCAGTAAAGGGGATCACCAGGAAGGTTACAGCTGTAACCTTGGTACTGTTGACACCTTAAACATCTGTCTCATCAACCTATGATGGGAGAGAAATGTGTCCTAACTCCAGCACAGAGACTGCCAACAAGCCTTGGTGCAAGGAAATTTGTTTTCCCTCTTCTATGGCTTGATCCTCCTCCACCCTCTGTTGGCAGCAGAACCTCTTGTTGACTCTAAAAGGTGCTTCTACTCTGAATAGTTTCATGTGGCTGAAGAAGTCAGAGCTTTGGATTGCTTCAAAAGCTTTTTTAAAATTCAGTTTCAATCACTATATATATCTTTTTGTTGCCTTAGAAAAAACAGGGAATGCTGATTTCTCTTTGGGGTTTCCATCTTGATATGTGGGCCACCAAGATGAAGTTGGAACTTCAAGTGGGAGAATGCTAATGCAGCACAAGGAACCTGCGTGGGCTTTGTTTTTTCACATGGGAAATAGCAGAGATGAGCTTCAGAGCTGCAATAAAAGCCATTGAGCAATTGCCAAGATTTGTAGTCATGATCTCAGGATTTCACTCACTTCAGCAAATACCCTTGAAACTCCCATTATGGTTTGTGAATCAGCAGCTGCCTTACTTTCTTAGAGATATCATCACTACAAATAAAAGTGTTGAATCCCCAGGGAGATCAGAAGGTTCTGGTCTCTATTTTCAGGGACTTTTTTATTTTCTGGGGTGTGCACGGGATTCCGGCTCTATTTCTTGGAATCGGAATAAAGCTCCGTGGGATTTGCTTGACTGACCAGCCTCCTGTTTTCTCAATATACACCTGACCTTTCCTAACTACCTAGTAGGAGGAGGAGGAGTTCAAAACAGAAGAAACCACACTCTGGCAGCCCTATAGCACTGCTCAGCATTTTCAGCTGTGAGGAATTTCTTTGCTGTAAGTGGAATTCCTCATGCAGAAAGGCGTTTTTCAGGATGTACGGTGCCATAAAATCCTCACCCTTCCTATATCTACTGCCATTTGAAACATCCTGTGCATTATAAGTTCAAAGATGGCAGTAATAAAAAGAAAAATGTGTTCTGAAGCTCTATGATTCTGAGGCTTCAGGACATATTTAGGCTGCTTCACCTCTTTACACAGCATAAGGTGAAATCATTCTTTTTCCAGTTGCACTGGAAAATCTGTTCATGCCCAGGTTTTCTGTGTTTTTCTAGTGGCTCCCAATAGACATTACCAAACCAGAATCACTGCTGAATTTCCAGGCAAAGATATGAGGCCCTGAAGTAAAATGGAGGTGCTCAAGAGGAGTGCTTTTTGTTGGGATGACTCCTTTCAAAACAGCATTATTGCTATATTTCACTGATCAAAGAACTTTACCCATGATTAGTTCTTCACTGACACCCAGGTATGTATAATTAAATAAACAAACAGTAGAAAAGCATGAAAAATAGAAACATAACGAGTAAAGTTTTCATAAGCACCTAAGGATCCTAGGTCCTAAGGAGCTACACTGCTTTAAAAATGACTTATACCTTGTGACTGCACTAAAGACCATCTTCAACAATTTTAGGCTTGTGTTTCAAACAAATTTTCATCAGTTGACCTGTGTTTCTAAATGGATGGTAAAAGCACTGAATCATTTCTGAAACCATTTCAACTTTTTCACCCAGTGATCTAAGTATATTTGCAGGCACAAAGTTTTATATATCCCTAATATTTAAAAAGCGCCTTTGTTCCACATACTGCCACAGACAGAACATTCCAGTTGTTAATTTTTTCAGGGGAGGGGGCACGATAGGAGTATTGTGGCAAGAAAAAGATTGCACTTACTTTCAGAGGTAAAGGGAGAACGATTTTGTGTTTGGCAATACTTTCTGCCAAGGGGAAGAAGCTGGTTATGATCAAGACAAGCTGGAGACAGACACTGGCTGTGACAAATGATGGTTAGCAGGACCATCCCAATATCTGATTGAGTTTAGGATGCTCTGATGACCTTTCTCATTCTTTTTATTTTTCTGTGAGAAGGGTGGAAAGTCACAAGTATGAGTAATAGAGGTCTAACTCTAGTCCTTTTTTAGACATGCTAAAAACTTCCCTCTCTGTCCCTCACAACCCGTTTACATTCCTAATCTTCATGTGGTGCCTATTAGCTCAGCATAACTGTGGAATGTTAAGCCACAGTGTATCCCGAGCTATCTGCAGCCTTGAAGGATTCAGGAAAAATTAAACAAGAGAGTAGGTAGGCTTCCAGAAATAACAGAGCTTTAACAAACACATGAAGTATTTATAGAACATGTAAAGAACAAAGGAAATGCAGCATTTCCTCCCAGCCCATCAGTGTCTCATGAATTCTACTCCCATTCCACGTCACTACTCTGAGTAAAGGCACCACAGCTAACATACCTAATAAACTCCCCTGGATGAACCTGATTTTGTCAAAAAATACACATTCCAGTGATATGTGCATTTCAAGACATAATTCTTTTGTAAATAAAGTCATGCTTTGAAATGGGAGTCTTATAACCTTTGGGCTGCAGAGAGGTGATGGGTACTTGTACACCTGCAAGGCCTGCAGAGGGGAAGCAACTACACATCACATTTTTTGGCCACATAATGTTAATTGAACATGCAGAGTGTCTGCTGCTACAATGGCAAATACTGGGGTAGTGTAAACCACAGGGAGAAAAGAAATACATACACGACCCATGTCTCATTCAGAAATCTTGGGCTAAAGAGCATTTATGTAATTAATGGAGGGTAAAATATTGCAGGGGACATTCTAGCGTTGAATCAATAGATTGGTACCTGCCATGGTGTGTGTGTGTGATTGTTCAGTTGATTTTTAGATGGGATATAACAAAATAGCAGGCACTTCAGATAAAGTTTAGGTGTACAGCTGCAAGAAAAAAGGGGCGGTTAGCAGTCAGGGGCCTGATATGACTGGCATCTCTACTGTCAACAATTTAGCAGTCTTCAAAATTATTTTGAGGGTTTTTTCAAGGAAAAAAAAAGAAAACAAAGAAAAAGCCATGGCCTCTACAAATGTTCCCTTTCTTGATTAGATGAAATCAAAAAAAACCCAGGGCAATAGAAAGTCTTGGACCTTCAGAGACTCTTGAATGAGGAGGTTGGAGCTAATGGGCTTCTCCCAGTGCTCTGTGCTGATCCATCTGCAATCCCACAGATGATTGTGGCTGTTCAAAGATTAAGCCTCACAGCAGAGATTTCTTAAAATCCCTGATCTCAAAAAAACAAAAGCTGAAAAAGGAAAAAAAAGTAGAAGACTGAAGCCAAAAGCTGACCTGCACTGAAAAGTCTGAGCTTCTTTTTAAGGTATCTAAAAATGAGTATGGAAAAAATTACAACAAATAACTATTTGACTTTTTTTCGTGCAAGTCAAAGATCATATACACACATACTTACGAATCTCTCTTGCCTGTGCTAATGGAAATCTTTAGAGAACTTCAATTTAGCTGCTGTTAACAATCCTGCTACAATTGAGTCAAGTGCAAAGTGCCTTGTAAATAATAGAGTTGTTTATAACCTGAAGGGCAAATCCAAATCCTGTTTAATTTCCTTACCACTGGTCATAAACCAGTCGTTTTTAAAATAGAAGCATAATGTGCAAACATAGAAAAACTCTCACTTTTATAATCCTGTCAGAGCAAACCCATCCTCTATCCCAGCTTCACTACCATGTTTGGAAGCAAGAGAAAATTTCTTTTCTAGTGATGCAGAGAAACTCCTGACAATCCAGAGCTCCCCGGGCTTAACAACAAGAAGAAGTCTCAGATTTTACAGCTGATTTGGCTCAGGATTTTTTGGCATTGAAGCCCCTGAGTGGTTCCTCAGCACAGAACCTTTGCTAATTGGAAAGGCACCGCAGCAGCACCGCGGCTGGTGGCACCGGAGCTCTGATGGCACCCGAGAGCAGGAGAGCCCCAAGGGAGAGAAGTCAACGCTCTCTTGGCAAGGAGCTTGCTAAAAATAAGTGGCTTGCACATATTCACAGAGATCCAAGCCTAGCTGTGAATGATTCATGCCCGTGGAAAGGGGCCAGGTTTGCTGGATGGATGGATGGATGCATGAGGTCGTTGCAGTGAGCTCATGAGCTGCGCTCCTCGTGTTGAAGGGTGGAAATGTGCTCTGGAAAAGGGAGATATGGGTGGAAATGCTTTGGTACCATTTTAACTCTGAGAGACCATGGAATGTTCAGGATGTTTGGTAGTATAATTTCACCTTCTGTGGGGCTTTTATAGGCAGGCTTAACACAAGTCTCGGTTTGGGTACTAAAGTGGAAAATAGAACAGAAGATGACCCTTCTTTACTGAGAATGTATTCTGCAAACAAACTTCGGACAACTCATAGAAATCTTATTAAAAAACTAGTGAAAAATTTTCACAGAATCACAGAACGTGTAGGTTGGAAGAGACCTTCAAGATCATC
>VXBB01022675.1:638779-695253 GCA_013399915.1 Illadopsis cleaveri
TTTTTTAATAAATTACCCTTCCTAGTAAGAAAAACACATTACTTAAGCAAAAGAGCTCCGTATCAGCTCCTGGGTCTGCTCCTCCAATGCAGCCAGAGTGCAGAATTCAAGAACTACAGTTCCTTCCCACACATCCTCCCCCAAAACATCCTCCCACAAATCTGAATGCGTTCAAACTATGAATGCAATTCAGGCAAAATGAAATTTCTTGGTATCAGTTCCACTCTCAGTAAGAGAGGTTAATCCTCCTTTCCCCCAAGCTATTTTATCCTCTAAGCTTCTTATCACCTTCTGCACCATCCACAATATGAAGACACAGTTTTTGTACATTTCTAAAGTTTGCTGCTGCCAATGCTGTCAGGAGATTGCATTATGACAGGGATGCAATTTTATTTTTCCAAATCCTAAGGCAGGAAGTACTGAAATAATATAGAAAATGATGCTGTACAATCATAGCTACTGTCCCTATTTTTAGAAGAATAATAAAGGAAGTACGTTTAAAGACATCTATGCTCAAACATTCTTGAGCGTTCTTTTCACCAGAAGAGAAAATTCAGTTCTCAGGAAACACTTTTGACTTTATTGCATGCAGAAGTAAATGTGATATTCTCTTCTTTTTGTATTTTTTTCCTCATTATAATATCTTCTCTTCAGCATCTAAGAAAGAAAACCCTTTTAAATTAGAGAGAGCTATTGTTCATAATGTGAGTCAAGGAAGGAAGGAAGTTTTTAGGGCTTTAAAATTTTTTTTAATAAAAGAAACCACAAAAAGGAGCCCTCAAACACCCAGAGCCATGCAAGAAGTGCAAGCCAGCACATGCCCATCCATGATAGCCATGGATTCCTGACACAGACATGCACCAACAGAGCGAGACTCAATTATAGAACAGCTTCTCCTGGCACTGAAGGAGTCAGTCAGACCTGTTTTTTTCAGAAATCTCAAGCTCACAGCCAGCTTAATGAGATCTGCAGGATGCAAGAGGAAGAAAGAGCAGCAGGAAAAAAGGTGACCATAGGGGGAAAAAGGTAGAGCTACACTCCAGCTTTAGGAGTAACAGCAGCATTGGATTCTTCCACTTCCTTTCTCCAAATGATGAAAACAAAGAATTTTTACTTTTGCAGTCTGTTTTGTCACTGAAAACTGAATCTGTAAAAATCCCTGGTTTTGATTTCAGAATCAGAATTAAGATGCAAATGCGAGGAGCAGGCCAAACTGAAGTTACTAGTGAGACGTGCTGCACACACAGTGAATCCAGGTTAAGACTGACAATCTGGAGGCAGATCTGCATGTGGGACCAAACCAAAACCCTGGATGGAAACTCCTCCAGGGCTGGGTATGAATCAAATTGTGGATGAGGATCTATGCCCTGATTTCTAGGCCCATAATAATGTCACTATTTTGGGAACAGACCGTCTGTAATGTGACTTTCCCCCCAAAACACCTTTACTCTCCTTAAGGTAACCCACCAAGAAGTTGCCTCAGGTACTTTATGCTCAGAGGTACTTTATACCTCTGTACTAGCAAGCAAGGCTGAGAGACCTCCTTGCTGGCACTCACATTTCCTGCTGCCAGCCTCACTGGGAGACAGCTCTCCTGTGCCCTGCTGTCACTAAGGTTCACCAGTTTAGTGGCATCCTTTCATGTTCATGGTCTGCATCTGCCAGGGGAGAAACCATCCCACCTTTGGAATCCATCCCTGCCACCTGATCCTGGGCTATGACGAATGCAAACATGACCTCTTTAGTTTGCTTATCACAGCAGACAGAGCAGCTGCCTCACGCATTTAGGACTTGTTTGTGCTGTCTAAATTAATCTAAATCTAATTAAAAGTACTTTGTATTGAAAACAAAAGCTATCACAGAAATTAAAGCTGAGAGATGTAGTTACAGTGTTCTGACAAAATGAAAATACATTATCTCTATGATTTTTACAGGAACTGGAGGACATGGTGGACTCTAGCGTAAGATACTTGTCCAGTGGAACAAATATTTCTGCAAAAAGAAGGTCATGGCAGTTTCTCCAAATGATGGAGCTCTGTAGATAACTTTCCAGTTTTACCTCTGCACTATAAGAATTGCCTGACACAGATTGGATCAACATTGGAGGCGGGTTTCATGATAAGGGCAGTTTTCAGAAGAAATTATCTTCTCTGTTCGGCAAAGCAGCAGACGGGTCAAGTTCCTCCTGAAGCCAGAACAAACAACAAATCCAGCTCCCAGAGTCTGGGAAAATGAATTATCCCCTCTCCAAAGTGGAACTGCTTCCATTGCAGAGACAGCAAATATTTTGTACGAGTAAAAGGCAATTTTAATGGGAAAAAATGGGATAAAAGCTCAGGAATTAGCAGTGTAGGTACCATTTCTCTCTCCCCTGGCATGGAGCCTGTCCTAACTGTGGCCATACCCCTCGAAGAGGAGGAGGACGACTCCTGGTGCCTGGGAAGAGCTCCCTGCTGTCCCTAGGGAAAGCTGCCTGGAGCTGCCAGCTCTCTTTGCCCTGTCCCTCCTTGGGGGGCCCTGGATGGAGCCCTCTCCAAGGGCAGCTGCTGTGTGTGGCACTGGATTTACGTGGCGTTTCCTCGGCTGCAAAAGGCTCTAAACTTGGCCGGGGGAAGGCATTGAACCTGACACATCTGGAGAAACATTTGTTATTTGCCATGGTGATGGCAGTTCTGTTGCTGACATTCCAAAAACACACTTAATTTCTATTCCCTGTGTCTGCACCAGTGACAGTGGCCCTGGCCAGCCACACAGACCTCACCACACAACCCTACTGTCGTTGGTAGGAGTGACAGGCTCCACCACCCAAGGTAAGGACCTTGGCCAGGCTTTCTACATCACAGAAACCCTTTTTTATTTTCTACTTGCACATGCTATAATTTTTTTTTATTTTTTGCATAAAGGTTTGAAGTCCTGCCCTCAATTTATTTTTCAAAGGAACACCTAAATGAGTGTATTTGAAGGATATTTTAGAGCTAGACAGGTAGAAATGAACTACGAATGAAAAATATAAAGTACTGTACATAAATGTGAAATATATAAATAAATACAGAATGCATTTGTACTTCACTGATCTCAAAAAGGCAAAAAAACCTCCCATATCTGAATGACCCCATGTATTAAATGGCACTGTGTCTAATTTGGCTTTCATATGTGAAAACATTTGGCATTTCCCATAGTAAACCGTAATTTCCAAAGTCTTAAAGCTGCCAAGATCACAAAGTGAGAGCAATTATTGGGTATAATTTGGTATGAGTTAGCAGGATATTTACTAGGAACATGTTTTCTGAGCTGCAGGTTGTATATGGCAGCGTTTGCCTTTCAAATGTTGACTTTGAGCTTCTGAAAAAAAAGTTAACATTGCTGAGGTATTACAGTCAGCCCCTTATTAATCAGTTGGCAGCATTCCCTCTTCCAAAAAACAAGGATCCACTTCATTCTAGGAGTGCAGCCCTCAGATCAATACAACCAGGATGTGAGAAATGAGTGCTAAAGCCTTGCAGCACAGGCTGCAAGGATATACTGAAATACGTATCAGAAAGGGATTGATACAAAAGCATAATGAAAGGTTTCCTCATTTCTACTCAGGAATAACAATCCATAAATAATTGATGCCACTACAACAAATGCAAAACCATTAGAGGGGTTTATAGTTGTTTTTAGTGGAGATCATTAGCTTGTGCTTTTTCAGTCTAGGAAAATGAGAAGTGAAGAACTAAACCTGGGTAATTAAAAACGCTGAGAGACTGAAAATTTGTGCATAAATGATTCTCTTTCCCTCCATCATGTGGCTGGGGTTTGCTTATTTGCTTTGACTAGCAGGTAATATAAACCACAGAAATGTCAGACTTGCCTGCCCAGTTTTTCCATTCAGAAGATTCGTTCTGCATTTCTGCCTTGTCCGGTGGAAGGCACACCCCAAAAACAGCACCAAGGAGGCAAAGCCACATCGTGAAACCTGCCAGACTCCAGGCACTGCAAAGGAAAAATGTTGAACAAAATGTGCTTCCTGCCAGTCCCAAAGAAATAACATTCTTAATGCTGAGGAATGGTTAAGAAATATAGAATTCTAAGTGACACTGAAAAAAAGAAGTTAATTAATTATCCAGGTACAATTTTATTTTTGATGAAAATGCAGGATTTTTTAAAATAAAAATGAAACCCAAGTTTGTTTTGTCCAGTCCCAAAAGTACAGCACATTTGTTGCTTTGATAATTTCCAGATTACACTACAAACTTTGAATTCTGCTTGAGAGACTAATTGGCAAAATTCAAAGCTCAGCTGCAGACCAGGCCAAATTGACTTTAGCTCTGAATCCTCAGATGTCCATTTTGACAATATTGAGACTACAGAGAGTAATGCAGCTATTTGTTTTGAGGTTTTGGAACAAAAAAACCCCACCAGAAGTCATTTGTCTTTCAAGAATGTTGTCATTTTGCCAGACTCATGCCTAAATTTTAGGTTCATCCCTGATCTATCAGTACATGGATAAGAGGTACCACATTAAAACATTTTAATGGGGATATCTAAGCATGACAGAAATGAAGATCTCTGAAAAAAAGTCAATAATTTTTAAACAATGCAGTGAGAACACTCAAATTTTTATCATTATGTTAACCAACAATTTTCACAAGGTCCTGCAGCTGGGTTTAATTCAGCAGAGAAGATTCACTGTGCAGTGCTCATATCTTAATATAACACCAGGTTTGTTGCAGTTCAGTTTGGAATTGAGCCACGGAATAAGATTTTTTTTTTCACCTTCTTAAATTCTGTCTTAGGGCAGCTGCAATTACATCACATTAACACCTTTAAAACACAGGTCAAAAATGCTCTTTCTGTCTTGGGAACCAGCTATATGTGGAGCCTGATCTAAAATCTCCTGCTGGGGATTCAGTGGAGCCTGGATCATGTTCAGACCCATCTGAGCAGATGTGGGTGGAATCACCAGCGCACTGAGAAATTAAGCAATGAATGGCCCTGTTTGTGCTGCTCTGTTTTCCACTTGACAAAAGTGCACGTCTAGCCAAAGGGACACACCAAAAAGGAGAAAGCAGCTTTAATTCTGACAATAAAATTCAGTGGTTTTAGATGGTTGGTGGGCAGCAGGACAGGTTTCTCCTTACTGAAAAATTACTTCAGACCTGTATCTTCCCAAACTTCTGTCTCTCAGCTTCAAACTTATTATATTGTGACCATATTCTGGTTCTAATAAGTACAATATAAGTAGGTTATCTGAAATTATCACTCCCTGCTATTACCCTGGATCTGCTATCGGCAGTGTGTAGAGAAGCAGAACTATTGGTTAATTTATTACATGTAAATTATCTGAAATGTGTATGCTATTTCTGCATCAGAAAGTAATTTCAGGCTGCTCAGATGAGGGAAAATCTGTTTGTTATTCACAAATCCTTGCTGCACAGCGCAGGAAAATATTTTTTCAGTGCGTGGTCTGTTTGCTCCAGATATTCTCCCTTTGTGCCACGTGGACACTGGGGTTGTGCAGTATTTTTGTGCTTCCTGGCTGAATACAGAATAATAGCTCAACAAATGGTGAATGGTACTGCTGCCAGTTATTTCTCTTCCAAAATTCTCATGGTGTAGGCATTCCTCACTACAGGCATGTGGTGGAGCTGAACAGCTCTTTGGGCTGAGACGAGGGATCAGGAATACCTGCTTTTGCAGTAATTCACCAGCTCTAAGCTGTTAGGTGTATTTGCACTGTAAGGCAGAAATTATAGCTGAGGAAAGGGTGTCAGGTAGTGCTAACTCATCCAGTTATTTTTACCCCATTAGCACCCTTCCTCTGTCCTAAACTGTTTTTTAGCCAACTCTTGATAGGAAGAGTTTTTTGTTTCTTCAACGAGTCAGAGGTTAGATGGGCAGTATTTCTGTTTTCTGCCTGATCAGCACACATGGAAAGAACTGCTCTGTGTCTTTCTCCTTTCCTCTCTTCCAGGAGCAGGGGCACAGTCTGTGCCTGCTGACACTGACTTTCAAACATAATCTTCACCGCAGTACCTGGGACAATGCACAAAATCATAGAATCACCACAGAATGGTTTGGGTTGAAAAGAACCTTAAAGATCAGCTAGTTCCAACCCCCCTGCCTTCAATTTCTCAATGAAGAAAGGAAGAAGACCCAGTGAGAAAGGAAATGCTTGAGAGGCAGAGCTCTGTGCACCTGGCTGGCTGAAGGGTTTTAGCTGGAGCTGTGTTACTGCTGTCATGCCTCCGCCTTTCCTTGGACCTTGGTGGACATCATGGAAAACTGCTGAGAGAATAGACAGCCTGAGGGGAACAGAGAACATGGCAGCTTTCACAGCAACCTCTCAGTTTGCCGTGTGAGGAGATAAGGATGAGCAATGGCATTCCTAGGGGATGGACAGGAGCCTTGGATTTGGCTACTGCAACGTGCAAAGCGGAGCTCAAGGGCTCAGTGCAGACATGATGTGAGGGAAAGCTTGCCCAGAGCACTGGTGGGAGCTGGGGGAGAGCTCCAGATTAAACCTTTGCCAAAGCAGCAATTAACGCACTGCCATTAATTTTCCCCTGAGCTCGGCAGTGTCACTGCTGGAGGTGTTTGTGTTTCTCGGGCCCCGAGCTGCACTCACCTGTGTCTGGAGCTGCCGCCCCACACGGCAAGTGAAACATTTGTAACACCACCCAGAGAGTGCCTGTGAGACTGCCCAGGCACCCTGACCGCCCACGGGCGGTGCAAACCCCCTGCCACTCACCATGCCAGCTGCTCCGTCTGAAAAAAAGGCGGATAAAGTCTTGGACCTCTCCCTCAGGCGCATTTCAGTCCACTGCCAAGAAGTTACCTGTAAGTCCTATGCACTGTTATTTTTTAATTACTCTCAGGATAACCTGGGGCCCTGCCTCCTTTCTGACTTTTTTTAATGATTCACCTTTCCTTGAAGTTTGTAACCTTCCAGCTGCCTTAAGTGCTTTGGCCTATTTCTATTCCTTCCTGGATCTGCCATAAAACCTAGCACAGCTCCAAGGCACTCAGGTAGACCCAGCTAGATCTATGAGGCAGCTGCCAAGTGGTACATCCTAAAAATTAACATAAATAAAATCCCCCAACACAACAAAACAAAAACCCCACTTTAGACCTCCTTTAGAAATCTGGTTGAACCTTGAAAAATGGGTTCAGTGTCTTGTCTGATTTTCTGCTTCAGGCAAAAAACTGCAGGACCTTCTGTGATGATCAGGGTTAGTGCTGGAGTAAAAAACTGATTTTAATATGACAAATTGTGGTTAGTTTCTGCTCTGCATGTGCATATAGGAGGTTATTTACAATTCTCAAGGCACACTGTTGGCTGCATTATATTTTGAGATTGCTTAGCCCAGAGACTCTTGCTGCTGTTACCCCTGTCCTCTATAACTTCTGATAAAAGCAAAGACAATGTAAATTCACAGGTGCTTGGTGATTAAATAGTCTGCTTAGGTTTTTCAGTGTGCATTTTTGTCCTTTAATACAAAAAGAATATGCTGAGGTTTCCAAACCCAGTTTTTTAATGATACTTGTTATCAGATGAAAACATTTAATGTGAGCCCATATCCTTTCATAAATAAGAGAGTTTCTCACTTTCTAAAGTTTCTCACCTTGTGACCTCAGAAAACACTTCAGTTTCTCTGACAGGAACTCTAAGTCATAACAGCATATTTCCACAGCACAACACAGCTCTTACTACTGAACTCTCTCAATATTTCCTGGCCAGGAGGGATTAAGAAGCAGTGAAACAAAACTATTTTTACAGGTTTGGTTGTCTGCCACTCTCACTATTTGCTTAAGCTGGCAATTTATGAGAAAGCAGTCTCCCTCTCTCTCTCTCTTGCACCACCTCAAACAGTGTTACTCCCACCATCCCACACTATGAAAAATCTGTGCATTTTTAGGGCAAGAGAACTGAACCCATTCAAACCCTAAACATAAGTCGATACGGACACCATAATGTAATTACATTGAAACTAAGCCCTTTTTCCTGAGGCACCCCCTTTAAGCCCCTCGGGCTGTTGGAAACTCATCAATGATCATGAGGAATAGTGTCACTCTTCCCAAGTTTTCACACCCTGGAGAGTCCAGAAACCTTGCTCTACATCAGAAAGACATCACCACTTGGGGAAGCAGGTGCTAACCTCTTGTGAGCTCTTACCACAGCCAAGCTGTGGGTGAGAAGCATGGATGGAGGAGGATGAAAGCTCTCAAGGACTTTCCATCCCACTGAGAGCTCTGAAGGGGCTGGCTGGTTTTATATTTGTTTTGTTTCTGCAGGAACAGACTGCAAAAATCCATGGAGACATCAGAATGCCAGGAAACCCTAACAAAGATGACCGTTGTGTCTTGCTCTGAAAAAAACAGATGTTTGTTAAAATGTCAGCCAAATGACTTATGTGTCACTGACTCTGAGGGCAGCACAGCAGTCCTGCAATGTTGAAAAAGCAATAATAATGAAAAATGGTCACTCATCACTATTGAATGATATTTGGCATCCTTACCAAAATGGTCATTCCTGCTGCAGTCCAAGCAGTGTGGAGGTGGTTGGCATCTCTGTGGCTCAAGACTCCTATTTATTTCCAGTATTTAGATCCATAGGTCAAACCAGTTATTTGGAAATTGATACAGGCTACTTTATAGTTCTGACATTTCTATTTCCCCAGTGGATTGCATTAAAGGTTATTGACCTCTCTAGGGCTGAGTAAGCCCATAGAGAATGTGCTCTGGGAGCCTTCAGCACTAAAAGCTGTAACATTTCTTCACTTTAATAACACATACCAGATAATTCCAATTACTGGTTGCTTTTGGAGTTCCATACAGAGGGAGAAAGGGATTTACATTTACAGCTCAATTCCCAGCATGCGTTACAATATAGGCAATGTTTATTATTTATTATGTGTCCTTCCTTCTCTCCCTGCACTCTGATAGATGGATGCTATTTGATCAATCACAGATCTGCAGCCTGACACCATAAATTTCAACCACTCTGGCTTTGTCCAAATGTCACAGAAGGGCTGGGAGTGCTCCCTGGCCCGTGAAGAATCAATGTTTAGGCCGTAGCCCTGTGATGATGTGTTTAGAAAACAAGACTAAACAAGAACACACCAGACAACTCTGTCCCCTGACTTCAAGAGCTGCGAGCAGTCTGCTTCATGCGTAATTTCTTGTGGATGAAGTGCATGCATGTGGTCTGGAGGACAGATGGGGAGAGCATGTACAGAAGTAGCTTTCTCTTTGAAAATAAGAGAGGAGAAGCAGCAGGTAGGGAGCTCTGCTGCCACAACATCCTGTGTGAGAGAGATTATATCAGTTACAAAAGATTTTGAACTTCCCAGATTTGAGCTGAAGTGGCTGGATTCCCAACAGTGTATTGGCTGTTAATTCCAGACAACTTCTCTGAATGGTTCTCATGTTTCATTATAGATGTGTTCATAATGATGCACGTTCCACCCGTAAATTATCTGGAAATCAATACTCATTTTGAGAAAGCTAATACTCCTATTTTTAACTGAAACAAAGGGAAAACAATCTCAAAGTGGTTTTGAGAAGTTCCTAAGCACTGTTCCATTAATCCTGCGCTGGACACAGAAATTGGGAAGATCGGTGAATTAAGTGTGGCTTTTCACAGATAAAGAAGTTTATACTTGAGCATTTACTCCCATGACTCAGTGATGTGAATTTGGTAAGGAACCTCAATAAACAAGATTGCAACAAATATTGTTTTATACTTGGGAGGAGCAGATCAGTAGTTACTGAAAGATAAATATATCCAGATGTGTTTATCAGTTGTTCACTCGAGTATTCAAGCATAAATAACTGACTTGCTTTAAGTTACAGCTCTGATCTGTGCCAGGAATCCCCCTGGCAAACTAAGGAACTTTGACAGTTTTGGAATGGCCATGGGAGATTGCATCTGCTGATGCTGAATGTCCAAATGGATACACAAAACTGTTTTAATTTTGCTTTTGTATTCTCATCAGTCAGCATCTAAACCCAAGGGGAAACACTGCTGAACAGGGTTCATTCCTCTCTCCTGGAATATTGAAGGGGAGGCTGAGGAAGGCCATCTCCGTTGCAGGGATTAACTGCGGAGAAGGATTCACAGCTGTCATCTCATTTCAGGGTTAAATGCAACTCTTTAGTCTGGAATGAGGTTTCCAAGTGTCTTTGAAAGATGGATTGCAAGCAAAACCCCTCATCTTGGCCTTTCCTGCTAAGTCTCCTCTCCGTTTCCTTCTCGGATATCTGACTCTTCCCACACACGGTAGGCCACATGTGGGGATTTACCTACTCCAGGAGTGGGGAGCTCTATATGTTCCTGCCACAGGATATATTGCACCCCCGAGCCTGACCTGTAGACCATGTGAATTTAAAAGCTTCTTTTCTGTGTGAGTTGAACCCCCTTATGTCCAAGTTTCTTGGTAAAACCCCCGGTAACATAAATGCTGTGTGAATCTGGGCCCACAGTGTGGCTGCTCAAGGCTTCTGTATTTTATCTGAGTCACTGAGCTCCTAATACCCCTCATGGGTGTCAGGGCACTATTCCTGTAGCATGTGTTCTTTTCTTTTGGAAAAAACTCAGCATGAGATCCCTCAGGAATCAATAGAAACTTTTTGAGTAGGATGGACAACACCTACTCAGCTAATCTCGATTTAATCTCTACTCAGGGGACAGAACTGCTGCTCCTCCTTGTCTCTGTTTTCCCTGAATTAAACACAACAAATTCACTCCTAACCTCCTTCATCAGCTTTAGAATATGGATGAGTAAAACCAAACCATAAATTTTTTTAAGCCCCATTTTAGATTCACATAAATAAGCAAAAGCTTAACCATAGGGAATCATGCTGTGAAAAAAGTGAATTTCAACCTCCTCATGCGATTTAAAATCTAAGAACAACATGCTCCAAAAATTTCTTACAAAAGAGGAGAACTTATTTATCTAAGTATTCAGACATATCTCATACCTAAAATGAAATTGCATTAGTCTGAATGGAGAATTACACCTACAAAACTTAAATTTATAAGGGAATTTATGGTGTTTAGATTATAATTTGCTTTAAGGCTCAGTGGCAGTGATTTTGTTCCCAGACCTGAAAAAACCCTAACCCAAACTAAAGTAAATTTATTTAATTTCTAAAAGCTGTGATTTGGTAAGGTGGTGCATGGTCATGTCATTGTAGAAGGAGAATGAAGTTGCCTGGGTTCAGAAATTGCTCACTTCAGTGGTATGTTTTGATTCCTTTTGAATTTGTCCTTGACACCAAATATTCAAGATCTGCAAATGTTTCTTTTGGGGGTGGGGAGGAACTACAGCCAGATATTTATATAAATATCCAACTTAAGAATAACTTTTAAAATAAAATATTCCCTTATTGTAAAAGTTTCAAATTAGGGAAAACCTCAAACCCATAGACACACATTTTCCATTTGAGCAACCTGATCTGTGCATTTTAGTTCAATTCGGAACAGCTTTTCGATCCCCCAAATAATGCAAACTTGATTTTCAGACAGTTCCCTGGCCTTTAAGTTTGCTAAATGTTGCATTGTGCTCTCTTAACTGCTACGTGCAACACAATGCCAGCAAAAACAATAGCTGTATTTATGAAATACATTATTGTAGCTTCCAGCCCACAATTCAGAGACTTCATGGCTGGAATCTAAATTATGTGCCAGCATGGACTCAGTTGTTATTAATCCACAGCTGGAAACACGAGCCAGCCCTTAGCATGAAATATTCTCCTCTGTGAACTGGTGAACTACTTCTGTAGATAGAAATTACCCCAATAATTTAGCAATTCACCAATTTCCTTCAGCAAATTAGCACTGATGAATTGTTTAGTCTTAGAGCTTATCAAGGTTACTTCAGGTGAGTTTTCACCAGAATGTGTGTACACTGGCCTCCCAATCTCTTTCCAATTTCTTTTTTTTTTTTTCTCTGTGTAATAATTAATCTCTTAGTGGTGTGTTGTGTTCCAAAACCTGCCTCCTGACACTAGAAAACGATTCTCAGGCTGTCTTGCAGGTGACAAGGTTTCATTTGCTCACGTGCGGGTCGTACTGGTTTTCTTTCTTTGAAGATTGTGACTACAAAAACCATCCTGTTCAGAAAGCCACGGTTCCTCCAGGGAATGACAGTTTTCTGGCACGAACCAGCACCATTCAGAAAGCGATACTTGCTCTCTTAAAGTGGTGCTGAATGAACTCCTTTGGGCAAAAAGATCTTACGGAAATGAGAGGATGACTATGAAGCCCAAGCAATCCTCCACCATTATCTCCAAGCAATCCTTATCAACACAAGATTTTACAGAAACACCATAGAAAAATTTAGGCTGGAAGGGACCTTGTGAGTGAATTTGGTTAACCCTCCCTCTCACATCTCTATATAAACACAAAATCCAAGCCCTTGGAAGGCTTCTGAGCTGCTCCAGGACCCCACACCCTTCCTCTTTGGGAGCCACCAAAATCAAGCCGTCCCTCCCAGCCCCGTAATCTTACACAGCCTAGTGGACTGCTAGGATGGTGATTGCTCAAGTCTGCAAACCCATTTCAGTAGCAGCACCAACACACTTTGATGCCACTAGAAGACCATCATTATCCTCTGCTCCACCAGGAGAACTGTCTAAGAAAAAGCCGCTAAGTCCTGCCGCCTCCCAGATCTACCACGGCTGTGGCTCACATCAAGAAAACCAAATTCCCTGAGCATTGCTAATGACTGCTTTCTTTTTCCATCTCCTTATCATTATAGTAGGAATCTCTGTCAGAAAGCCTCAAGCTTGGTGAATGGCAAACTTAATTGGATGTGCCTGCCTCAATATTTCTATTTTTGATCACCTAATTAGAGTGGGCAAAAGACAAATCACTTTTATATTCAGATGGCTTTGCAGACTGTAGTGTTTTTCTTTTATTTATCAAAATCATATGTGTCTATTTTAAGCTCTTCATCCTAAAATACTATGTCCTAGAATCTGACAGAAGGTTCCTGAAGAAAATACAAAAATGGTAATTTGAGAATTTAGGTCGTTTATAATCAACGATTCAAAGCAAGATGCTGGAGACAGCTGAAACAATAAGAAAAGTACTGAGGAGAAGGGCAGGAAATAGTATTCCTGCTCAGATTTCAATGGAGCCACACAGTGATACTTCTAGATGTGTGTCCATAAAAAAGACGGTGTGCAGGAAATTTAGCACCCCCATCTCCCTAAACCACCATGTACATGCAATATCCTCTTCTGCCAGTTAACAAGAATTTTTTCTGGCTAATCTGTGCATAAAGACAGCAACAGATAGTTCTTACTCCAGCCTTCCCTGATCTGGGGCAGAAAGATGCCACTTCAATATGTTAATTAAATCTTCATCCCATTATGTGAAAACCAACTGCAGACCACAAGAAGATTCTGTGTTGCAATTTTCTGAGAGTTTTTTCAGCCTATTGTAATTAGAGAATTTACTATGCTGCCTAGTCCCTTCAGTTTGTGGATATTTGCCTTTTTTTTTTTTTTTTGTCCAGGTAGAGCAAAAATGCACAGGGAATGTATTTTTGCCCATTTCTCTCATCTGGGCCATTTAAAAGTGTGTGGGGGGGGTGTATTACGAAAAAAAGAAGGAATTTGACCCTGAAATTAATTAGCATTGGGATGTCATGTGTAATTTTAAAATGGCTTATCCCAAAAGGGAGAAGTTAAAGAGCCTACATGTGGGTTTCTTTAAGGAGCCATATCTCCTACAGATCAACAGAAAGCCAATAGGCTGTGAGGTTTCTTTTCTTTACGTTCGATAATTACATTTAAAACAAAAACATTGGCAAAAAACCCCCACACCTTCAACTCTTTTACAAAAACATCTGAGATCATTTGTAGCTCAGGCCAGACCACTGCAGGCTCTGATCAGGGCAACACCAATAATGGCACTGGAGACTGGCAGGGAGGGAGGGCACACAGCCAGCCATGGCATCCCCTGCCCAGGAGCTCCCATGCTTTCCCGAGGCTGGCAGCAGGCAAGCCCCAAGTGCCCTGCATGTTTGCCACCCCTGGCAGAGGTACAGGGCCAGGGACAGTGGCACAGAGAGGCTTTGGAGGCACCTGCAGAGGAGGAGTTGCAGCCGTCCCCATGGGCGGCGATGCCAAAGGGGGAGCAGCGCAAAGCCTTTCAGCCCTAAAGGTCAATCCGACCTGCATTTCCCCTGAAAAGTACAGGGATGTCTCAAACACCTGCAGCAAAGGCTGGAGGTTTGCTTTTTATCTCATGGACATGTGGTACCTCCAGCTGCTGCCTGAGGAACAAAGGATGAGGGAGGGTGAGAGATCTGGGGCTGCGCTTTTGCTTCCTCTGTTAAATTAATTCATGTTTAGATATAACTGACACCTCTTCAGATCTGATTTTAAGTTATTTGCCTATGGAGTGAGCTAATTTAATAGATAATTAACATGAGAGAACATGGATTCATTTATTTTTTATTTTATGAAGTCCTTGGTCTCTGATAAGCATTTTTGTATTCAACTGATGATTTTGTGAAAATAAAAATAAGAGGATTGGTCATATTTAATGAGCCAAAAATTATTTTACACTGGCAAAAGCAAAAATTTGAGACATTGGTAATAAAAAATACTATCCACGCCTGCTTTTTAGTGCTTAGTTTGCCTTTAAAATATTTTGGGTGAAATTCTGTATCATCACACCCAGAGTGAGCCTGGACAAAGATCAGGAATTTTTAAATGGTTGTAATAAAATGTGATAGTATTCTTGGATGGGAAATATTAGACAGATGGAAGGAATCCTACTAATGCCCAACAATGCATCAAGCAATGTAATTACATGCTGTAGCCAGGATCCAGTTACTAATGCTTTGCAAGGCACAAAGGTATATGGAATCAACTATTTTTACAGCTGTCATAAAACTCCATTCCTGCTAATATTCCTCTACCTCTCCTATGTGTATAGCCATAAGCAAAAAATCTGGATGCTAGCAGAGAAAAAGCAGGAATTACAGCAGGACAAAATCTGCTTTAAACCCACAGCAGAACAGATAGCATCGTGCCAGCATGGGATGGTACTTACAGAAATCCCATGATCTAACCCACTAAACTCTGTTTACCAACTTAGAAACAAGTCCTTTGTAGTTTAGGGTTAATACAAGCCCATCTTAAAAGCTCTGGGCAGTTTATTCCTAGTAAATCAGCATAATGCCAGCAGAAACCCCACAGTTGTCACCATAAACATATGCCACACCGCGCTGCCAGGCTGGTGCATCCCTGAGTTTGAAGGAAAGGCTGAGTTCTCAAATTCTCGCTCAGTTTCTTTTCTTACTGTGTACCACACGGACCTAACCCGTAGACAGATGCACGTATCTCTGTAAATCTCCATATCTGTGCTGTTTGAGTAGAAATAATTGGCATTTTCCACAGAGGCTGCCTGGTGCCAAGGGTTGTACTCCACTGGGCCAGGGATGGAGCCTGCAGTTGGCCACAGGGGTCCTGCTGACACATGGCAAGCCCCAAACCATTCAAAGAGACAGCATTTGTCAGGAATAATACTCGATGCACACAGCCAGGAAAATTGGAACCAGACTCAGGGCTCGTGTGCTGGAAAAAATAACTGTGATTGTGGAAAAACTACTCTTGCAGCCTCCATGGCTGACTCCAGATTACAGATATGGATTTGCTGTGCACAAACCCTCAGTGCTGGGATTGCTCATTTATGGAAATGAAGTGTGGAGCTGGCATTTTAACTAGTTGTACCTCCATAAGTGAATGAGAGCTCACTACAGCTGCAACTGTTTAGCAAAGTGCATGGAATTATAAATGCTCAAGTTTTTTCATCTTTTTATCTATCACATATATATAAAAATGACTTCTAAAGAATATTTTCTGCTGCAGTTCTCTTTAACTTATAATTTAATTTCATTAATTGACTTTAAAAAAGATCTGCTTCAGATATGGGGAAGCCAGGGAGGAGATTAGAAGCTAGAGACTCTGCAGTCTTCACTGCACATGGTAGCATGATTTTCTGGAAGATTTCACATTCTTAATTTAATAGTTTTTCCATTAAGTTCAATCTTGCTACAGTTAAGTTATAAATTGATACTTGCCAGAGTCACAGTTACTGCATATCTGAGGTATATAATGATTCATTAATTTAACAAATCATCAAATACCATATGTATTATTAGCTTTTAATAATTATTGTAGCCTTCCCACAATGCTCTCATAATTCCATTCAAAGGGATATAAACAACACTGTCTAATGACTGTTGTTAAAGAGGCCATGGAACCTGCTCAGGTAGATTTTCTTGGCCATGTTAAAGAAAAGCTCAGGTTCAGAGGCCAGCAAGAGTCATTCCTACCTTTATTATTTCAAATGTATTCTCATTGGCATTGTCTGCCAGCTTATTTACACAACAATTTTTCCTGATTCACATTTTGCCTCCGTGGATTGCTGGAGCCCTTGCTTTGAGCAGCTTAGAAGATACAATGGATGTGGTTGTCTTAGATGCTGAGATACTGAGAGGAAATACCCGAGTCCTTCAGGTTCCTCCTTGCACTGAGCTCCAGCAATACTTTACTTAATCATTTTCTAATTGAATCCATGCAGCATTTGTTCCCTTTCAAAAGGAGGGAGGATGTCAGCTAATTGTATGCTTCATACCAGGATGGGAACGATTAGGCAATTATATATCTCCAATAGCAGAATCTTCTAGAGGAGCTGTTTCTTGTGGGGGGCACTTGATCTGTTTTCCCTTTCTTTTCAGAGGTTTTTCTCAGCAGAAATATTTCCCTGGGCTTTTCTTTACCAGGATATTGCCACTGGAAAGTTGTATTCTACAGATATCAAGGAGAAATTAGATACAAACAGAAACACTAGGAAAGTATTACAGCAGAAGATCACATATGATGATAAAGCAGGAGAACTTTTGCATACATAATACAAAGCACACCCTACACTAATGCAAACACCAAGCACAGCAATTTCCATTATCCTTCAGGCATATTCATCACAGATTTTTTTTTTTTTTGGCCCTAGAATTAGCTTGGAGACCAACAAAAATCAGAGGTTTTAAGTTGATTTCATTTGCTGAGATTAAAGCAGAAAGATTAAATGAACAGCAAACAGTGCCAAAATTGAAGTTTGGATATCAACATTGTCATTCTTGCAAACTTTTCCAGAGGTATAAATCTTCCACATTTTGCTCAAGGATTTTCTTTTTTTTTTTTTTTCCACTGACTTGATGAAAGGTAGCAGCATTTTATGGATATTATAAGTGGTGCAAAATGATTGGTAGCCTTGGGAATTCTCCCTGCTTGGAACGACATTTAAAATCTATGAAATTTAATTAAAAATACATATATCATAATTGCCGTGCCTAGTTCTCTTCAGAGCTCTGCTATGCCATCTAAACCATCCCATTTTCCATTTTTCCTGCACAATGGCTCTGAGCTGGCTGGCATCAACTGTTGTGACTCTATCAAAAGTAGCAGGTGCAATGTCAGAGCTTTTTTCCTCTGCTAAACCAAGGCACAAACAATTTAGCACCATACATGTGGGAGTTCATAATCCCTGACACAGTACACTGTAACCATTAAGCCACTGACCAGAAGTCCCATCAGAGATGCTCAACTTGTATAATCCTGAGGATAGCTGAAGCTTTAAGGCTTTAAACCAGTTTCCTAACAGGCCAGAAAGCCCTCTTGAAGCTTATTTATAAATGTTTTATTTTTTCATCTGGTACTTCTGCAGCTCACATTCCCTGCCCAGAGCGGGGAGGGAGTGTAGAACTGGATGATATTTAAGGTCACTTCCAACTCAAAACGTTCCATGGTTCTGTCTTAGAACCCTACAAATACAAATATTTTCAGAAAAAAAGTGTGTGGTTTTCCAGTCTGTATCTCCATGATGAGGATGAGCTTGTTTTTGGGAAAGCAGGTGATATTATCCCTTCTTTTTCCACCCACTCTACTGTATGCACAGTAGAGAGTGTAATGTTGAGCAGCATTGGTAAAACAAAGCTGAAAACATTGCCTGGATTTTGGTTTCCATGCTATAAATATTACATCTTCCCTTGTTCTCCTCCCAGAAACCATCCTAGCAACAGCAAATGTAATCCCTTTTATTTGATTGCTGTGAAATCTGCTCTTGTCAGAATCACTGATAATCCTCACGGATGGAACAAGCCCATGGTTGCAAAAGAAATGGAAATATCACTTTGATATCCTCTTCTTCCCACTGACTGGGTGAGAACTTGGCCATTCCTTGGCATCTGGATGGGATGCCCTCTGCAGTGCCTCCTCCTCCACTCTTTAACTTTCCTCTCTGTAAAACAAGAGCCACAATTGCTGCCCTTCTTTGTGGTTTGTGTGGAAATCCATTGATGCAGTTACTGCCACTCTCAGAACCTCTTTTAAGCTGAAAGTACATTCTAATTTAGCTCAATTTAAAAAGTTGTTTTTTTGTTTTTTTTAAATAAGAGAACCTTTACTTTTTGTTTTTAAGCAGGCCTTTCAAATTCATATTTTATGAGTTCCTTTGGCTTAAATTGGCAGAGCTATTGTCTGTCTTAGCAAGGCTTGAAGTAGTAAAGATATTAGTTAAGTATTACAAAGTAAGTAATTAGGCCTTCAATTATCATTAAAACTGTTTTTTTTCACAGCTATCTGCTGATACGAAAACCTTTTGATCCTATAATAGGGCTTGAAGTATCACAGTGCTCAAAACAAAGATTAGGTTACTCTTACATTAAATGTCTCTATTTATATAGAAACTATTTCTGTCTAAACATTACAAAAGGGATTGTATTATCACAAGCAATTATTTCAGAAATAATTAAAAGGCTCTTTCTCCTTTAAAATGAAATTTGAGCCCAGCTACAATCAAAACACTTCCCAGTTTTGTTTTTGTTACATCAGCAAAACCTTAAGAAATTACCTTTAAGAAGACAATCTGTAGAATACCTTGATATATTTAATATATTTAAAAACGTTATTTCCTCAAGGGAAAAAGCTCTAGGAGATATCCTCTCTAAACAACTTTACAAGGAGGAGGTTTCCTGGCCTTTAAAAAGATTCTGCTGATGGTTGATTGCCTTTTTTTTTAAAAAAAAAACAACAACCCCAACACCCAACTGACTCCCTTAATTACAGTCTGCAGCAGCATCTCCTCAAATTAAAAGTTATTGTCAAACACTCTCTGCAAGACAATGCTAAACCAGACGGAAAGATATAAAAATACATCCCAGGGTTTATGCAGCAGAGAGCTGGAGGCAACAGCCCTTGTTTTATGGTGAATTAAAAAAAAAAAAACATTAACACTCATTGTGTCTGAATGGAGCCAGCAATTGCTCCAGGGTCTATATAATTAGATTTAGCACTTGCTTTAATAAAAGAAGGATACAGGAGGATGTGAACTGTCATTTTCTGCAGGTCTTAAGTACTTGAGGAACCTCTGCTAGGTTCCTTCTGCTTGGAAGAAAGACACTTTTGTGCCCCTAACTAAAATAATAATAATGATAACAACAATAATAGTAACAACAACAACAACATCATCATCATTAGCAATTAGGTTTGGTTTAGAGGTGACATTTGTGTGTGTCTGTCAAAAAGCTGGTGGTGAGGAATGACGAAGCACCAGCAGGGAGGTGGAAAGGCACCTTATCAGTTCTGGGGAGGCAGCACAACAAAGCCCTGTCCCCAGGATGAGGTTACAGAGCATCTCAGGAGAAAGTTTTCATTCACAAGGCATGGGGAGAACAGGAGGACAAAAGTAAAAAGGGATTAAAGAGACAGAAAAGAGAAGGAGCATGTCCTGCACCCTTCTTCTTTCATACTGCAGTCATGATGTGTGCCAAAAATATCTTTTAATCCATCCCGAGCGACCCCCAAGAAGAAGCACAAGCATCCAGCTGAGACTCAGATGCCTTTGCCTGCAGCACTAGATGTATTTTTAAGGGCTCCCATCATGCACAGATCTGGTGTGACTCTGCTTAACTTGTGAAATCTGATCACAGCAGTAGGTGATATGACTTTAGGCAGAGTTGAGGCTCTGAGGAAGAGAGAAATGAAGGTAGTGCAGTAAATAACAGCACCAGAAGCACTGTACAACATGACTTTGAGTCTGATTAAAGCTGCTTTAGATGACAAATTTGTATGATCTTCTACCAGGCTCGTTAACTGTTCAGAAACTGGTATTGATGGAGGTTTTAAGACAAAAGAATGTAACTCCTGAACCACGGAGCGTGAGATCACACAGCAGCTACTTCATCTCCTGTAGTCAGCTCCAGTCAGTTTGCTGTGGTTGAAAAAAACATAATTATTCATTCTTATAAAGGAACAAAGACATTATTTCTGTCCTTGATATATCAAGTCAGCACAATTCACCATAACATTTTCCTACAAATAGAGATTACCTTCCTTTTCCTCACCACTGATTGCTCCATCTGCACCAATCTGAAGCTAACTTCAATGAAACTACTCTAGGTGTAAAGGAAATTCGGTTGTACTTGAAGATGATAAACCTGGTTTATCATCTGCCCAGATGATGGTTTTCTGGGCAATCTGAGATGAAAGAATCACAGAATGGTGTGGTTGGAAATGACCAAGCCCCCTGCAATGAGCAGGAACATCTTCCATTAGGTCAGGGCCCCATCTAACCAGGCCTTGAATGTTTCCAGGGATGAGGCCTCCACCACCTCTCTGGGCAACTTCTTTCACCATCCTCTTCCTCAAAAACTCTCCCTCACATAGATATGACCTCCCTGTAGCTTTGGTCCTGGACAAGGCATCAGGGTCTATAATCCCTGCCTGTTGGACACACCATGTTCCAGGCCTACGTGTTTTTATGACCATGAACCCGACTTCTCTCAGTTTGACCAAAAATGCTCCATTTTGCTGTGGGGAGGGGGGAAATGATGCCTTAAGTTTTAGCTTTCATGTTTTTCAGATTCTGTGCTGCATAAGGGTGTAGTTCTGAGCCTCATATTAAGTCTTAATAAGCTCTCTTCACAGAGTAGGGAGACAAAACAAATCCTTTTCCTGCTGGAGACCAAGGACAACGAGTACAACTTTCAGGCCCAAAAGCACAAACAACGGTGGGCTGAAGAGAAAAACCAAGAAGGATGGGACCTCATAATCTGAAGCTGTAACTGGACAATTAACCCTGATAAACAAATGGACCAAAATTTATAAAAGTGTAAGACCTCATGACTGGTCAGCCATTTTGTGACCATTTTGAGTCCATCTTGGGTGTAGCCCTGGCCAGGCTCTTGTACTGCCCAAGGTGTATCCTAAAGGCCTTTCAATAAATATCTACTTTATTCTCTAGCTCTGTCCAGTCTGTGTTCTGGGTCAGCCTTCCCAAGGCATCAGAAACACGAACTAATATATTCTGTGAAAGCACACATGCCTGGTTTTGTTTATTCTGAGCAGAAGCTCTGAAACCTTACACCTCAGCAGATAAGACACCCGTGCTTGGTGTTTTAGATCCATAGGGTGCTGGCAATGATTAAATCAAGGGTAAAAATATGCCAGAGGAGGAAATGAGTTTCCTCCCCCATGCTCTCTGGTGCCTCTCACCTGCTTTTAAGCCTCATCACTGCTCCCCACAAAGCCAAGTCGTGTCTGTGCCTCTTCCCATGTCCCTGATGGATGGCAGAAAGCCCCGAGGGAGAGCAACGAGAGACTGGAATATGCTTGCTCATACTTCCGAGTGATTTTGAGGAATAAAACAAGCTAAAAGCAGGCAAAACCCTACACTTTGGAAAGCCTGGCATATGGTAGATTTATAAGCTCATATGGTGAAGACACCCTGACCCAGAGATCTAAAAGGGAAGAAACTGCATCAAATCAGCTAAAAAGTGCTGCCTGCTCATCTCAAGCCCCCTATTTTTATGCCTGCCTTTTACTTCTAAAAGTTTTACTTTAAAAAATTGAAGTAGCAAAATCACAAAAGAAAACGCTTCAGTGATTTCAAACTTTGCAGAAAATTAAAACTGGAGCTGACTCTGAGTCTTCTTCCCACAGTAGAGTTTCAATTTAGATGAATTGCTGCTATTTTCATATATGTAGCAATGTATAATAAAAAAATGTATATATTATGTATATATTTATATATGTAATTGCTATAAAAGACAGCAATACCCTCATCTTTGCTGGTCCCAAATGCCTCCTCAGAGGTTAAAAAAGACGCATTTTCTAGCTTGGAGGTACAGACAGAGGGAAGGAAGCCACTCAGAGCTTTGCACACTGCATTTTGCAGGCAATGATGCAGAAGAGAGGGTGGATGAGTCCTGTGAAAGAATGCCAGTGACTGCACTGGCTGCTCACAGAGCTAATGGGGAACATGTTCAGAAACCAGCTTGCACCACAACAAAGAAATTAATCACAATTTGTTGGCACGAGCCTGAAAACAATTTCTCTGGGTCTGTAATGATTGCAGTTGTATTGGGCTCCAAGTCTCAACAGCATTTATAGTTATCAAAATACTGTATTATAAACATCATTTCACAGGGCCAAACTTCCACTGGATGTAAGGTCCTTGAAAAGAGAGTGTATATATAGATATGTTTTAAATCTAGATTGCAATTTGCCAGCACAGTCTCCAATGTCTTGAGGTTATGGAAAGTCTGCAAAGCCAGTGGAGGAAAAACAGCATAAAAATGGCATAGGGCAAATACTCAAGGATTTTCCCTGTCACTATGCCTCAGGACTGGGATATGGTACAAATTTAACACAGCGCCACAGCTGGGACTAACTCATGGCTACAGCCAAAGCATATTTAATCTCTTAGACATAAATATCTTTTATTTTCCTTAAGCCCAGCTTGAGTACAGGACTAGTCCAAGAGTAAAAAAAGGATAGTGGCAAGAAAGCCTGCAATCAGTTTTTCATCTGTCCCCTAGGATGAAAGAGGAATATGTGAGTCATTTTCTTGTACAGTGGAGAAGCCTGAATCCCTCTGCATCTGGTTAATGCCAAGGACTGGCCAAACCGTATTCTGCTGTGATTTGTCACAGATTAAATGCAATCATAAATGTTCCTGGAAGTATTTTTTCATGGGTTTTGAACTCGGCAGTAAAACACTGTTCTTTCAGTGGAATTTCAGCCACAGTACTCCTATAATAATGCCTAGTGATAAAGTGATCAATAAGTGATAAATGACTGACATTCTGGTCCTATGTGCTGAACAATGGAATGCTGAAGGACAGTGACAGCTGTTCCCGTGGGATTTACTTTATTGTTTTCTATGTCTTTTCAGACTCAAGCTTTGAGTCTTTTTACACTAATGTTTCAGAAGCTGCTATTGAAGCAATAAAAACAGAGATAGGGAAAACATTTGGGAGTTATGCCTGCATTTTCACACGTGATATTGCATTGTTCTTTCTGAGACGCTGCAGTCTGCTGGGAGGAAAGGGACTCAGGGTTGCTTTCTTTCATTTTATTTAACTAGTTTTTAAAAGCAATATGGAAATTCTTGCTGTGTGAAGAAGCTTTCCTTTTTTAGTCAGCTGTTCCTAAAGATCCTTCACCCACTGCCAGATGAAATAGTAACAGAGAGTGAAGCAATATTTATTCCATCATGCTCCATTTGGATTACCTTAAACTAAACCCATTCTCACTATACAGCAAACTTCAGTCTGAACAGTTATTTGGGGATTAAAGTGGTTATGGAAAACCAGCAGAGATGTGGTGCTGGAGGGGAAATCCTGCCAAGAAGGTGGACCCACCTCCCTGAGGAAGGAAGTGGAGATGGGCACTGTGCTGATCGCAGCCCTGGGGTTGGGCTGGGACATGCGGCGTCTCTCCACTCGGCCCTGTCTCCGAGGGTGCTGTGCTGGCTGTAACCACCTCCTCCTGCCTGCTCAGTGCCTGCATGATTGCGCCCTGTAGGAGCCAGCACAGGTCAGGAAAAGCCAGCCTTGCCTTGGGGCAGATAAACCTGCTGGCCTCCGTGTGGATGTGTGAGCACGGCATTCCCACGCACATCCCGCATGGCTAATGTTTGAGGGCGTGTACCTGGAGACTCCGTGATTAATCTCAGCTAACAAAGGACGAACTGTGTCACAAACTGGCTGCATTCCATGTTTAGAGAGAGATTCAAGCTCTTTGAATAGCCCTCAGCTTGTTCCCAGGGGAGCCAAGCCTGCTAGCAGCCGTCAGTCCGGGTGGTGGACGGGTGTTATCCCCAGGAGAACTGCTGTTCTCCAGCCCTGGATGCAGTGACCACTCTGCAGCCCCAGCAGGGCCGCACACAACCAGCTAGTGCTGGCCTTACTTGCACAACAGACTTAGGCACACGTCTCCAGAATGGAAGAAGCACACTTAAACAGCCTTATGTAATTTCAAACTAATACATGCACGGATTAAAGTCCTCCTCCGAAGGGAGGGGTCACGCTGTGCTAGCCTGCTTTCTACCCTAAGGCTACGGCAGCGCCCTGATATCCAAATAAAGTCCTCCCACCTGCTGTTCCCAAGCAGGGGACAGCCCAGAATACATTAGGAGGAGGATGAAGACATTCTGTCACTTACTTGGTCCTCAGATCACACCTAACTTTTCAGGTCCTCTTCTGTCAATCTCAGCAACTTCTTGGGCAGATGAGCAATGCTCTCTTCTCACAAGATAAATCTCCCATGCCTCACATCCTGTGCTATATCCATCCTGAGGAGAACCTTTCCAGCATGGCTCTTACCATGCCTCCGTGCTCGGCACTGACAGCCTGTCCTCTGATGTGCCAAAAATGAGCCCCTGGTGTGTTTTTGAAGGCTTTGATTCCCAGTCTCACCTCTTATCTGTTACTGAAGGGCAGCTCTCTGGTTAGCCCGTGCTGCCCTCCGTGGAGCTGGGTGTTAAAACAAGCTATTCCACGCTTCCCCCTGGGATGTAACAAGCATACAGACCAAGCCTCTTTTCCACATCCATCCTCTGTCTGTCCATCTCCATGCTCAGCACCACCCCACCCCCTAATAATTAGGATGCCTAAATGAGAACAGAGCAGATTTAATTGACACTGGTTTTTCCATGTGAGGCACAGTGCCCACAACCTAGCGGTCCTGCCAGAGTGGGAAGACTGGAGGAGCCAAGGAATACTTCAACCATGGTGTTACCTAAGTTGTGGAAACCTGTTTTGTTTCTGAAGGAGTAGATTAGGAGTGTGGGGAATATCAAGTTTAAAGCAGCTGACGCTATTTGGCAACTTGCAGTCACTGTCCCTGTGATGTGTGAAAATCCCAGTTAAATGAAAACAGATTGAAAAGGCAAACACCATCATTATTTCTGCAGGGAAAGTGCTTTATCCTGGGGATACAGCTTGGCAAACTGGGAGCTTAGGAAATACAGGAGGGAGTACATCTGCTAGAGTAATTTTCCTTTTCACCTGGTTCCTGCTGTGCTGCACAGCGGCACTGCCGAGCAGCGCCATGGAAATATGCTCCTGCACCTGTGCTCCCCTTTGTGCCCACTAATCTGGAAAACACTAGTTTTTGAGAGTGTGCATTCCCTATTACCAGCATCTGATGGCTTTGGCTAAGAGCTGGAGATGCGGTGAATCAATATTCAAGTTTGTGCATGTTGTTAATAAGGGAAGAATAACTCTGACGTTCCTGGGATTGTCTTGTCTCCATGCAAAAAGATCAACCAACTTCCCTGCATGGATCTGGGGCACAGAAATGTTCCTTCTAGTTTGTTGTGAAACAGGTTTTCAGTAGATGCAAGGAAATCCTTATGCTTCAAATAGTATCTTCACTTTCTGCATTGCATAATGCTTATATGAACTATTCCACATTTATTCCAGACCAAATTGTTTTGGACATACAGAGACCTGGTATAAATCTACCCACAGCTTAAAACGTGGGCTCGGTAGCTGATTGTCCAGTGGTCTTACCTTAAAGAACAAATATTATTTATAAATTACAGAGCACTTTTTCCATCTCAGCCACTTGTTGCTGGCTTAGTTAACACTGACAGACACAGAAAATGATAAAAACATTGTCTCTGGGTTTGGAAATCCCTGAAGCACTAGCAGCTGGAGAACATTTATAGGAAAAATCATTGAAAATTTACCCTGTTGTTGTACTTTTCTATTTACATCTGATATTGATAATTGCTAATGACAGATTGCAGGGCTGGATGAATTTCTGGTGTGTCCTGAAATGGCTGTTCTTAAATCCATCATCCCATCCTGGCAAAGAGGAAAGACTTACCCTTTTTAGAAAATAGGCTGCATGTAAATGAGCCAGCAGTGTGAGCCAAAAATCACTTTTGTATCAATTTAGGCACATATTTTTGCTACCTTTCCTCAGGTGAAGGGAACCACACTCCTCAAGTACTACTATGGAAGTGGATTGTAACTGCTGAAGTCTTGACCCCATGTAAATAAGAATGTCCCTGAATAATTCTGTTTAGTAATTTCACAAGTTAAAAAAAAGTAATTAGCAAAAGCATTTCAAAACCAACTCCATCCAGTGCTCTTGTGGGAAATCTCAGCAGAGCACAAGTAGAGTGAATTAACCACGGTATTACCAGGGCCAACATTTCAACAGTTGGACCGAATGCGCTTCTGCCTCGCTCCCTGTCTGCAGTGAACAGCTCCAGCAGCCAAATGAGGACTTTTAATTATGCACCCTCTAATCATCTCAAGATTTGCTTTAACAGTAAAGTTTTCAGATGTGGCAAAGAGTGAGCTGCATTTTGAAGACTTCAGAGATGACGTGAACCTTTCCTCCCTGCTTTCTTCTCATGCAACTAAACCTTGTACATCACCAGTCCAGGTACATCACTTTTTGCTCCTGCTCCTCTATGGAGAAGTCCAGCTGGAAGGGAAAGTATGCAACTTGGTCCTGTGCAGCTTCTGAAAAACAACTCTGCTTTGAGCACTGTGCCTGTGAAAGGATCTTGTCTCTCCACACCATGAATACCATCAAATGACAGCCTTCAGAAACATGCATCCCCATTAATTCATCAGCAGGCTGACAGCTAACCAAGGCACAGGGGAGACGTGAAATGTTAGCAGAGACAGAAAACATTCAGACTGCTTTATCTCCCATTCAACTCGGAGTGTTACATTAGCAGAAAACTGGCACTGGGACACAAAGGCTTGGATGCATGCTCAGTACTGCCTCTCACAAAGCTCTCACCTGTCAACGAGGCTCCTGGATAAGCCTGTTTTTTTTTTTCCCTGGTTTTTTTTGAAAGCTGTGATTGCAGTAGGAAAAGCGAGCCCAATTCCAGAGAGAGCTTGGCAAGCTCTACCCCTGTGCCACACTGCTCAGCATGGGCCAGATGCAGCGAGGTGGTCCCTGGCCCAATCCTGCAGGAATCTGCTGGCAGAGCAGCCTCCAGAGTGGAGCTGACTCCTCTCCCACAGCTCCAGCAGCTGGCCAGGAGCTGGAGCTGGTGACACCCAGCTGCATGGACAGCCTCCAGCAAGCTGCACTGCAAATGCACAAAAAGCAACTAAAAAAAGAATTGGAAAAAAAAGAAAAAAAAGGCAGGAGATGAGTTAATGCCAGATAACAGGTTATTCAAGGCAGCAGAATTGCCTAATGCTGGGAGAGGCCCAGGGGCTTTTCCTGACGTTGTTTTGAGCCCGTTCAGCGACTGACAGAGCAAATGCATCTCCATCTCAGTATTTCTCCTGTGTTTTCTGTGAAGTGCCTTGGGATTTACTGGTGAATAGTAACACCCTTCGTGAGAGCAGTATGAAAAAACAGCAACAGAACTATCACACTATTATTAAAGCTGGAGCAAGACTGGAATGTTTTGTTCTTGGGGAAGGAAAACACAATGATGAACTGGATAGCCAGTAAATTGGAAAATGACAGAATAAATCATATTAAAGGTCCACTCTTTGTCATTTATGGATAAAGTTTTGAGTTTTAAAGTCTCTCTATGAGTCTCTCTAATGTTCACCAAGACATAACAAGCACACAATAGCTCTGTTCACAGCCTTAACTCTGAGAGGAGAGAATTTTATTACTTAGTATTTTAAAATAACTTTTTCCCTAGGAGATGCAGGCTTAGAAGCTGATACATCAAAAAAGTTATTGGAGGAAATAAAAAAACCAAAACCAACAACCAGACTCCAATGCCTTATTCTGTCCCCGCAACCAGCAAATTACATTTTAATTCTAAAGGTCAATCTGTTTATATTACCTACATACACATTTGGAGACTTCTTTAACAAAATGATTTGCCAACTAGATTTCTCAGTCCCATACCCTGTTTCTGTGACTCTCTAGCACAAAATTATTAGCATTTAGATCAAGGCCAAACTCTCATTGCTGTCTCTCCAAGGGCCTCCAACTGAAAAGCTTTAGTTTACTGTGCCAACCAATCTCAGCTTTCTTTTGGAAAATACATGCAATACACAAGCCAAATTGTTGCAAGAGATCTCACAGAAGATGTGAAGCATTATTTAATGTGATCGTGTATGTTCCATAGAATAAGAGATTTAAAACAGATGTTGAATAATTTTATTTAAGTATTATTACAGTGCTTATCTGAAGAAAATGTCTGTCTCTGGAATGTAATAGAACTTATTCAAAAATTAATTCAGTGAAAATTCTTTGTTTCAACGAAAAATAGCCACTGAATCAACACATCTCATACTTTGTTATTTCAGATGGAGAACTTAACAAAAGAGGGTCAGTAATTGCTGTGAGAAACAAGAGAAATCCACAGAAAGCAAGTCAGGAGACAATGACAATATTGCCATTCACCTAATCTTAGGAATCAGTCAAGCCATGTGTACCAGCTGCTGGGATCTGTGTGAATCAGAATGCCTGGGAGGTAAATCTGAAGCATTGTTTGCAGAAGGCACAGCCAAACTCCTCCTTCACACTCAAAAACCCTCTGCAGAGAAATCACGGTGGCTTTATGATCTGAAGAAGTGAACCAAGACCACAGGGCCAAAGGGTACCATTGCAAGGACTAGAAAACTCCTCTCCTCTACCTAATAACACGTTCAAGAAAAAGGAGTAGCCACCATCACTAAGAGAGCTTTTGCTTAAGACGAAAATATGACAGAGAAACACTCATCAAGGTAATAATTAACAAAACCCATTTGAACTTGTAAAGAACTTACAGCAACTGAAATAATGAATTTATTTGCCCTCATGGTATTTACAGCATATAATGGTCATTTCAAACAGAAAGACATGCAGCAAATCTTCTCTGGCAAATGCTCAAAGCCACAGGAATTAATGCCAGGGTCTGAGGTTTGCTAGCCTGGGCTGCTTACTGGACACACACATCACGCTTCATTTAGTACTACATGAAAGTTAATCAAGTTTAATAACCTTTTCCTGAAATGTCCCAGGAAATGAGGTAGAAAAATTAAAACAGTTAGATGTCTGCTGAAAAGCAAATATATTTATTATGCACTTTAATATACACAGGAATTTTTCGCTTAATATAATACAAGGAATAAAATAAAAATTTTACAATGTGAAATTCATTCAATGTACATTAAAGGCTATTTACAACCCACTCCAGGAAAAAACAGTCTATCTGCAAACCAAGTTAACTGAGGAGTTCAGATGGGGAATATTAAGCATTAACAGACATTTGCATAGCAGAATAACTGAGGAGGGAAAACACCTTTTTAGTTTTAAAGAAACGGTAATGTTTTCAATACTGATCACGGAGAAGACAAAAATGCATCAATTGTGCCTCGGTATCTCTTAATGCATTTCTCTCCAGGTGAGTTTTTCCACATGCACACAGCTTTGATATCCGTGTCCACAAAACAGTCTTTCTCCCCAGCTCTCCCGTCAAGAATTTTGGATGTCTTGTGGAGATGACCTCGGAAGGACCAGCAAAATGGAATGAAGAGAAATAGGATTCTTGTTGTATTCAGGTTTTTTGGGTGGTGAGAACTGCTGCCCTGGCAGAAGGAGCTGTGCTGAGTCACAGCTACACCCCTCTGCTCACCTCCACTTCATTTACAGATGGCACAGGGCACAGCAGAGGGAACAATGGGGGAACAGCAACTTTGCTTGGCACACAAATCCCTCACAAATGGTGATACCAAAAATCACACACAACAGCAATGTGGAATCACACAGATCTTCTGAGAAAATAGATGATTTAAAGCAATTCATGGCCTGTTCCAAAGGGATATTCAAAATGTGGCAGAATTGTCATTCTGAAAACATTTTTGACAGGCCTATTTTCTGCTGATTTGGAGAGAGGGTTTCCCCACTGACTGTTTCAAATGTAAATACTATTCACACGACACCCACCAGACTACCTGTAAGTTGCAGCCCCTTGTGAAATTGGCCATATTTTTACGTCCACTGTCCACAAGGTGCAATTAATAACAATACAATAAAATTAAATAAATATAATCCCAATGACAGTCAAGGTCAGTAGAAAAAATGTTGGCATACAGGGGTCCCTTTCCACAGAACAAAACATACATCTAACAACTAAGAAAAGTTGCATTCTTGCACAGTATTGCAAATGTACTCTACTTGAGGTTTGGAACAAGTTTGCTTTTGGTACTTTTGGTGCTTTCTCTTTTCTAAACCACTAACCCTCTCTTAAGGCCATTCTGCCAGACTCCTGTTATGTTTATTTTATAATTGTCCCACAGGGACAAGAAATGCAATACATGAGACATTCAGAATAATCCATATTGCCATGTGTCAGCTTCTAACATCTAATTTTACTATATGCTGAATGCCTGACTATAGAAGATCCTTTTTTTTACATTTAGGAAAAAGCAAATAAGAATGGAGGTGCAAGATTTAAAAAAAAAAAAGTATTCTGATGACAGTTGATCATAATAACCAGACACGGAGCCCTTTAGTGCCTCAGAATATGCACTACATCTACGTCCAGGGGCCATTCATCAAAGTTTAAGGATCTATTTAATCATCTATGAAAAATACCCTCAGCTCACTATCATCTTATTTCTGGAATGATCAGAATTAGAGTATGAAAAAGATGAAACCCAAGCCTTTAGAAGAAATACTTGCATACAAAAATAGGCTTATTTTCTAAAGAGCAAGGCTGTGTAATGCTGAATAGGAGAATATAGCTTGCATTTGTAGGAGAAAAGAACCCACTTGTTTCAGTTTATCACTTGCAGAACTGTGCAAGTAAGATGTGCACATTCAAAGGAAAAACTCACACTGCTCACTTTCACAACAATGACCTTGACTTTGCCCTCTTTCACACCAGTACAACATACTGTAAAAGTGGGAAACCACCTTTCCATTATCCACAGACGGACTCTCCCGACTGCTGATCCACCGTGCTCCGGGTACAGAGACACGCTGGCTCTACCTAATCCCCGTGAAGCAGTAACCACATTCATACCAGTTTGTGCTTTAAGGAGTTATTGTCTCAGGGCAGGGCTAACTCAGTCATCTCTGTACTCCCCAGGCAACGCTGTTGCTGTGCTTTTCACGGCACTCTCACTCCATGTTCTCTCAGCCTCACTCACAAAGGGTCTGTATTTTCCATGGTTTGCTTTACTGACATTCCCAAAAATAGTCCTTTACCTTGGAAAAGAGAAAGAGCTGTTCCTAACATATAGAGATATACAAGAAAGCAGGATCAGACCTTTTAGCACCTCAGACATACCCATATTAGTTACCTCATCACCATAGCAGTAACAGAGGCTATTGAAGACCAAGTGTCCAAAATTTGCCTATTGCTTTCAGTGGTCCCAGTCTGCCATCCAGATTTGGTGCTGTAGTACCAGAGAGTGGATTTTTGCCTCTTAAAAATCCCAAAGACACTGCAGGTGGTTGCAGTCCGACTTCTTTGCCACCACTGAACAGCAATTACACAGACAGAACACACAAGTACAGTATTTATAAAATACTGTTACAAGACTTGTAATTCTGGAGGGAACCATTTGAAGTACACAGGGACCTGACAATACATGACAACAATGCAAATGTGACAAACTCGTTGCTTATTTTCTTTAGCCACAGAAAAATAAATACAAAAAGCACTGCCTTTTCCATAACACAGTTCACTGTGGCACATGCACCTCTACCAAGCGATCTGGAACAGGAAATCAGAATTCCTGGTTCTTACCATTTTCAGCTGTGGTCAGGGAAATACAGCATATATCTTTCTGCAATTAAAAAAAGTGCTCATTCTGTGTATTAAATACAAAGTACACAAAATAAAATTTCGAAGCACAGAGGGTTATACTGAGAAGGCAGCCTGAAAATGTAGGCACGTTACAGTAATTAAGGTAACTGTACTGTAGGAATCACATTCTTGAATTTCTAGGTGGACTAAACAAGCATTGTTTGCTTTCATCCCAGCCAGCTGATAAATCATCGGGAGCAGAAGCGCTTCTGTTCACAGCATCATGGAATTGGCCTGCAAGGATAAAATAAAAACATTAAGTTTTGAAATAGTCTGTAACATGAACAGTGTTGTCAGAAATGGAGCTGTATCATCCCTAATTAAAGTCAAAAGCACACAACAACAACCTGATGAGGAAAAGTGTTTCCTGCCTAACCCCAGTCCTGAGATTGTGTCCCTGTGCTCGCTGCCATCCCAAGCAGCTACAAGGTCCCCACAACAGGAGAGCTTCCTGTTGGATAAGCTGGGAAGCAGCAGCCAGGGAAGGAAAGCCATTCCTGTGGTGCTCCCATGGAGTATTTCTGATGTGATTCCCCACAGGTGACTCATTTATCCACCCGCCAGGGAAACTACCATTTTTTCTGCTTGAGATTTAGCGAAAGAGGAGGTAAATTACAGCCTGTGCCACGCAATTCATAATCCATACAGAATGGTTCTAAACTCCCATCTTTAAAGGGATGCTCTGGAAAGTGTTAAGAGAAAAGCAAAAGGAACCATGTGGTTATCCACACCTCATTTTTTTAGCCATTTGCATAACCAAGAATTTCACTGAGAGAAACTGTGAATTTTCAGTAACACACCATTTTTCCAGACAAAGCAAAGCCAAATTTTAGTATTATATGTGGAATGTTCAGATTTCTTCATATGCTGTTGATATTTTAAAATCAAGAAAGATGGAAAAATTCACCAAAACCAGTCTTTTGATGACAGGTCAGGTCAGATGAGCACGTTCTACGTCAGAACAATGCAATGGATTTACAATAAAGTGTAACATGAAAGCAAGCGATGGACATCAGGTGCTGGCACATAAGAGTTAGGAAACACAGTCCTTAATTATACGTTTTAGAGTTTTATGGAAGCAGGAAAAAAATGACAAATAAATTCTAATCCTGTTTGGGCATGATACACTTCTGTGGGAATCTGAACTCCCTGTAACTTTCACGAAGATTTAAGGACTTTTCTCTCCCAACTGATGATTCCTCTCGATGCCTGCTGTCCTGCCCCACAGCTCATCTCACCCTTTGGTAAAATTTACATTTTTACAAATGTGCAGGCTCTAGTGCAGGTGTTTTTGAAACACTTAATTGTTTCAAACATTTTAATTCAACCAAAATGCCAACCCAACAGGGTCCTGCACAATATTCTATTGCTCTGCAATTCTCTAGGGACCTCAGCTCCATCTACAGATGTATCCTATTAAAATCAATTTCCAGGGCATTTTGGGAAAACGCCTGTTTATGTGTTTTTGACAGCTGGAAACCTTCCATGTGTGGTTTCTGCACTCCCTGCAACTGTCCTAGAAATATGCTGTCTTTGATGACCTGCAGCAGAACTGAGTCAGAACTGGCAAGAACATTCTTGTTCTAAGGAGCAGCAGCCTGAGCTGTCCAAAATGCCGCATTCACACACAAAAAAAGGTTCTCAAAAATAAGTGAGCAAGCAGTAAGAGGTGGGCATACATTTCATAAAGATGCTGCTTCTCTGAAATTCCAATAGAAAACATATTAACATATGCCAAATACCCTAAAAACATACACCTCAACAGGAAGAGGGAAAAAAATAGAACTATTTTAGCTGACTCACTGACAATTCATGCCTGAAAAAGAGACTTATAATTACTTTTTCAGCTTAAAATTCAGTATTGGAGAAGAGGTGAGCTATCTAAATGACCTCCACTGATTAAGAGCAACAGAGTGGTCAGAAAATTGGTACCATAACATAGATTATAATCTTACACTGAGAAAAGCCACCTCTTTTGTAGGAAGATTACCTTTACAATAACAGAAATATAAAATCAAAGCTTTAGAATAGTATTTTATACTTATGCTTCACCCTTGAAATCCATATTCAGAAAAGTGGTTGCTTATAACTTACAAGAGCCTTCAGAAATTTTATTTCATTATTTACAAAAATGCTCCTCAGTAAGACTGCATCTGAAAATACCATGAACTGAAATTCTCACCTGTCCTTACATTTGAAAATGGAATTCCAAATCAATGCTACGTGAAACTCACTTCTCAAAGACAGTGGGGCACAATTTGAGCAAACTGAATTCAACAGACAACACGACAGTGATCTAATTCCTCTGTGGCTGGTGCTTTTCAATTGACAGCGAAGGAAATACTTGCCAAGTTAAGATTTTAACATCCATCACATAAGCAATTATGATGGTAAAGGATAATAAAATGTAATTTTAGCACATTTTAAATGAAATGCAGGCATTTGGTTCCTTTGTGACTGGATAAGTTACCTTTTACAATGGTGTTTCCTTCTTGTAGTTGAAGCTTGGGTCGCTACCTTCAATCTGAAGTTTTAAGGCTTGCTTAAGGCTGAGTTCTGTCTCTGCAGAGGGATAGCCTTCCAACACATCTTGATGCCCTCTGTCCTGCACTGTTCGTGGGACAGAAACCCTGCCGAGAAAAACCTGATTGCTCTGGAGATGGTAGTTTGGATTTGTCATAATCCCATTTCTCTTCTTCTGCTCCCCACTCTGTTGGTGAATCAGGAACTGCTGCTGAGATCGACCAACTTCTTGCTGAGCTGGAGGGACCAAAATTTTGCACTGTGGCTCTGGCGGCATTGATTTCAGTGGCATGCTTGTGCCAGATTTGGCAATAGGTACTCGTTTATCAAACTGAGTCATTTCATACTCTAGCACTTTGGGTTGGGAGGAACTACTTTGCTTTATTTTTTTTCCAGCTGACCCGGACTTGCTGGAGTTGTCTGTTTTGCCCCCTTTGTTTGCTTTAGTTGATTTCAAACTAGGTTTTACTTGGCTCCATTCAAACTCGCTACTCGGTGAATTATGGTTTTGGCTTAGGGAATGAGTTGTGGAAGAAGGGGAAACAATGGACTGCCTGCTTCTGCTGCGTGGCAGGGAATGCTGCTGGATTTGCTCCGTGAACGACAGGCTGTGGAAACTATCAATGGGCACCGTCTGAGCGGTGGCCGTCGAGGACGTGGTGCGGAGAGAAGAATTTTTGGAGCTTTTCAAGGAATTATTTGATAAAGATGACTTCTGACGGTCAACCGTGGAATCGGGAGACTCCGAAGGAGAACTGAAGGCGTGTGCAGGCCCATTGGACAATCCCCGCATTCCAGGCTGCATGTCTCCTCCAGTACTCCCTGAACTATTGGACTTCATGGTTAAGGACTGCATTTTAGAGGAGACTGATTGTAAGGGTTTCTGCTCCATTGTGTGGACTGGAGACGGAGTGCAACCATTCAGAGTCGATGCACCATATTTTTCCAGTAATTTAATAATCTGGGAGTGTCCATTTTTGGCTGCAACCCGCATAGCAGTGCGCCCAAATTGGTCAGCGTGATTGGGATCAGCACCATGCTCCAGTAATATCTGGACAACGTCAATGTGCCCCTCTTGGGCTGCAATGCAGAGTCCAGTAGCACCTTGATTGCAAGTGTGGTCAACCAGAGCACCATGCTCGATGAGAAGCTGCACGACCTTCACGTGGCCTTGCCATGCAGCAGACTGCAAGGCGGACCTCTTCTCGTTATCTGCAGCGTTCACGTCAGCGTGGTACGTTATCAGCACCTGCACCATCTCCAAATGGCCCTGCCAGCAGGAAACATGGAGTGCTGTTCTTCCTTCAGCATCGCTTGCTTCGACGTTTGCACCATTTTCTAAAAAATACTCAGCCATTGTAAGCTGGTTTTCTAATGCTAGGATATAAAGCGTTGGCCGGCCATCAGCATCTTTGTAGTTCACATCTGCTCCGTGGCTGAGCAGTAGTTCAACTATATCTCTGTGACCTTCTAAGGCAGCAACCCGGAGAGCATTTCTCCCATCGTAGCCTCTCTGATCAATGTTGGATTTATTTTCCAGTAACATCTGCACACAATCATAGTGACCTTCCTGTGCAGCTAATATGAAAGGTATCCGTCCATCATTATCAATTTCATTTGTTCTAGCACCTTGTTCTATAAGAGCTTCACAGATCAACCTGTGACCTTCAAAAGCTGCCATGTGCAAAGGTGTCCAGCCTGCATCGTCTCTGTGATTTTCATCTAGCCCCCTGTCCAGCAGAGTCCGTACTACTTCAACATTGCCCTGTGCAGACGCTATGCTCAGGACTGTTCTACCTTCACTGTCAATGCTGTCAACAGCTGCACCCCAAAACAAGAGCGTGTTCACGACTGAGGCGTGGCCCATGGAGGCTGCTGCCAGAAGCGGTGTCCTGCCGTTGTTGTCCGTGTGGTCAACATCAGCTCCTCCTTCCAGAAGCAGATCAACCACGTCCACGTGTCCTTCGTAGGCGGCCACCAGCAGCGGAGTCATGCCATCCTTGTCGCAGTGGTCAACTTCAGCGCCGCGGTCGATGAGGAGGCTGACCACCGAGGCGTGGCCCTTGCTGGCCGGCACGCAGAGCGCAGCCACCGACAGCGCCGTCCTCCCGTCCACGTCCTCGTGGTTCACCTCCGCGCCGTGGTCCAGCAGGTGCTCCACGATCTCCTTGTGCCCCATGTACGCAGCCGCGATCAGAGCCGTTCTGCCCTCGTTGTCAGCCTTATTAACTTCAGCCCCGTGCTGGAGCAGATTCAGCACGATATCTTCATGCCCTCCCCACGCCGCTGCTCTCAGTGCCGTCCGGCTGTCGGCATCCGCACAGTCCACTTTGACACCAGCGTAGAGGAGTGCGGACACCACCTCCGTGTGCCCACCCCACGCCGCCGACCGCAGCGCCGTCCAGCCGTCGTGGTCCGTGTGGTTGACGTTGGCCCCGCAGCCGATGAGGCAGTTGACCACCTTGGTGTGCCCCTGCCGAGAAGCCAAGGTCAGCGCCGTTTGCCCGTGGGTGTCTTCGATCTCCAGATCCGCTCCCCTCGACACCAGCAGGTTGACCACGTCGAGGTTGCCGCTGTAGGCTGCGTTGGCCAGGAGCGTTCTCCCATTGGAATCGCACTGGTTTACGGACGCCCCGTTGTCCAACAAGGTGCGGATGGAGTCCTCCCTCTCCAGGGCCTGCCGGACGATGCAAGACGTGCGGTCGTCTTCGCTGTTGACGTGAGCACCAGCCTTTACCAGCAGCTGCAACACCTCTTGCTCTTTAGGAATTAAGGTTGACAGGGAGTCTTTGACAGGTGTGCCATTCCATATCATCCACAAAGCCAGCTCTGAAGTCTCCAACTGTAAATTAGAATTAATGAGATGCAGTGCAAACTCTTGAGCTTCCAACGGCGTTAAATCCTTTGCCCGGCAGGTGTAACTCATCGCCAGCATTCTGTGTCCCTCTGCGGCGTTACACAAGTATTTCTGTGTACAGTGCTTTACATCCAGCAACCACTCTGCAAAACTGTAATGAAACAAGATTTTTGTATTTCCAAGGCCATCAACCAGGACTTTGGACAGGACATCCAATTTGCGTTGAAAGTCTTCCATTGTCAGCGTCATATTTTTGGTCCACACCGCATGATACAACTCTGTGGTGGTCAAAGGCCTGCAGGCTGCAAGAATTACATTAAGGATGGGCTGGACCTTTGCAAACTGTTTTCTCACAAAAAGTCTCTGACAGAGCCAAAGGTAGAGGCCATTTAACGTTCCCGGAATATCACGGATCTCCCGTAACATGATAAAATTCTCCACAACTCCATCTAGGACACGTTCCAGATATAAAAAGCAACCGCTGCTTTTGATATGAAGCTGATTCAGCATTTCTGCTGTTTCTTTTGTGAGGTGTTGTCTCAGGGCTTCTTCCTGGTCCAAACGATGCAGAATATATTGCTGTACATCTTTCACAATGTAAGCCTTTCGGAGGTCATCCAGACTTATTTTTCGAAAACCTGTGGAGAGGGGAGAAAGCTGTAATTATTTCACATCCAGTTCTGCTTAACTCAATGTTGAAAGAAGAGTAAATAAAAGTCAAGACATTTTTGGATAGGGAACACCCACAATATTTTCCCCTGTAAACACAGCAAATATAAATTAATTATAATAGCAGAAAATTTTGATAATTAGATGCACTGTTATCATCATCTACTATAAGAAAAACATGTGCTGTTAACAAAAATAATATTGAAAATCACTCTTAATTAGGCACTGTGCATCTGCCTTGGACAATACTAGACACCTAGGCAAAACCACCAAAACTGCAACCAAAATAAGATTATTAAGTATTATTATATTATTAAAGAAATAATCCCTTCTCCAGTGTGGTTAACAATGGAATTATAAGCAATTTTCAGCTACTTAGATTAAGACAATTATTATGTTTATTTAATTGCAGAAGAGGGTATTCACATCTGCTGCATATACATGATTAAATGTATATAAGTCGCTAACTTGACCACCACAGTTTCTTTTAAAAGCTGTTATGATACAGGAGAGACACCCCAAAATAGTTTTAAACATCTTTAGACCTCTGCACATGGAAAATTACCTACTTTTTGCAAGTGAGGACTGAGTTCTAGATAAACACCCTGATTCTCTGCTAGGTGACTCATTGTATAAAGATACAGGTTCTCTCGTAGTCATATGATCTCATTGTTTTTCCAGCCTGTTTACTCTTCAGAGGAAGAAGGGACATTATTTCATACACAAAGACTGCATCTGTCCCCTCCCCACTCAAGGGACACTGTTCTGAGCAGCACGTGCGAGGAAGTTCCCTACGCTGCCTTAGAGGCCGTAAGACTCTCAGGAATGGGGCTGAACCACAGCAGAGCCGTATGGATACACGGCTGCCTCTGCCATTTCAAACATTTGCTCTGGTTGGGCCAAGGTAAGCACTTGATGAGGACCTACCCTCTCTGATTAATGACACATTGCCTTGTTTGAACGTGGCTCTTGCGGAAGCTATGGGAAAACCACAGAGGCCACGGACGCAGCAGCTTCAGTGACTGTGTTTCAGGCCAGAACTGCACCCCACCTCTCCAGCGACAGGTTGTGATCCTTTCCTTACAGCCAGCTCAGCTAGTCAGACACAAAACCAACCCCGCTCTTCAAACCAAAGCAAAGTTACTAAACTCTGAATTATACTGAAGGAAAAGCAACCATAGATCAATGCATTCAATTCAATTCTGGGCCCATCTCCATGGGAAAAAATCATTTTAAGTGAGCCTCTGAAGGGTGCTGCTTCTAGATCCCTGTGGATCAAACTGCTCAGTCTGTGAGGTTGTTCTAACAGTAAATTCAGGCTGGTAACAGAGCTGTGGTTTTTGCTCCCCCGTGGCTTCAGCAGAGGCTCTGAATGCCCCGTTAAGGTCACTCTGTTAATTGTTTAGTCTACATGAGCACTGTACAAACATGACAGATGAGAATGGAGAGGCCAACTATTGAAGTGTTACTAAAATATTTCTGCTTCCCTTAGTAATTATGGAAGCACTACAAACAGAACTGAACCAACAGAATATCTAAAACAAAATCATGCTTCTCCACGAAATGAAATCACTTGGAGAGGACAGTTTTGCAGTCAGTTCAGAGGATAAGACTACACAAGTAAGATTGACTACTTGAATATTTTTGAATGAGAAGGTCAGGAGGAAGGAAATACTCTTTCTCCATTCCAGACGCTTCGTTTTTTTTTCTTTTCGGCTCTAAGAGCAAACACAGAACCAGCTTTATCCACCATGATGTGCCACAAATTCAAGTAATATCCTAACCTGACCTGCAGGATGGCATAATTCATTGCTGTACTATGTATTTTGTTAAAAAATTCTGTATGTAACTTTGTGAAGCCCTTAATTCTTGCACATAACCCAAATAAAAAACCTTGCTGAGTAAGAGCAGACAGTGCCCTGTGATTCTGCAGGTCCCAAGCTCCCACTTGAAGTGAAGAGCTGTTTCTAGGTCAGGATCCTTCAGAAGATACAGAAACGAAAAAATAACACCAAAGCCAGGGCATTGCTTGGTGCATGGACTCACAGTCACAGGCATACAAGGAGCTGTAATTAGAGACAAGTGTCCCTTTGCTTGGCTCATGTGTGCAGAGCAAACAGCTCTGGTTTGCTCAATTTGGAGCAAATACAACCACCGTGCTCACTCACCTTCCCTTGAACTGCTCTGTCTCTCCTCACACAGATCTGTCCCTGTCTCTTGGCTGAACAAAAACAGGCAGGGGAGCTCTGCACACTCATTCTCTGTCTTTAGACCTAAGTGACCCTGCTCACAAAATCCCCAACCTCTCACATTAATCCCATGCCCACATCCTTACTTCCAATATATACCTGCAAATGTAAGCTATTTTTATTTTTACATCATTCAAGTGTTTTTTCAGTAGTGGATTTCATTTCCCTGCCATGAGAAAACCCCTGATGGACTGGCACAACAGCAATTCTGAGATTTCAGCTGATGTTCAGTGTTGCCTGACTAATGATTACACTTCACCTCCCCTGACTCCCAGCCTTCCCAGGAAAACTTGCAGCGATAACTGTTGAAGCGCCTCTGTCTCAGTCTCTGTATCTCTGCTTCAAAAACAAAAGACTCTTGCAAGCGTTCTTTGAAAAACAATTTTCATTTTGGGAAGCAAAATAGGTGGGAAAGTGAATAAAAAACCCCAAATCCTAAGCCCTCCAAATAAAAAAAGTACAAAAGGAAGAGTTTGTGTGTTTCGAGTTTTTTTTTTTTCCCTTTAAATGTGGTATCGGTATGAAACAAAGCAGTGTCTGCTCCATTCCTAGAAGTGTTCAGGTTCATTCAGATGTGTTCAGAAGGCCAGGTTGGATAGGGCTTTGAATAACCTGGGATAGTGGAAGGTGTCCCTGTCCATGGCAGGGGGTTGGAATGAGATGGTGTTTAAGGTCTCTTCCAACACAAAACATTCTATGATGATGTGATTACTTTGTTACATACCAGAGCTGTATTACTCCGATCTGTTCTTACCTGAGATACATCAAATATCTAAGCACTTCAGACAAGTAAATAAATTTCAGAAGGCTTCAGAGCAGTTTTAAACTATTTGATCGGCTGCATGTTTATGGAAGCCAAAAATTGGGGGTTTTTTCCTTTTCTTTTTTTTCTTTTCTGCAGTATTTCCATACATTCCTTGTTAATGAGATCCAATATATTGTATCTGGAAATAAGCTTGGCTAGCAAGAAGCACACTACACTCACACAGACCTTCATGCATCCCAGGGATGACGTGCCCTTTAAGGGCTGGAATTAACAAACTGCCATTGTGACAGACTTTTGGACATAAACAGGATGTTAATTTCAACCATGCACTAGACCATACTACAAAAAGCAAATAATTCAAAAGAAGCCATATAGGTAGAACTGAATTTTCTTAAGTCTGAATTTTTTCTTGCTAGCTTTAAGAAGGAAAACAAAGCTATGTTTCTTCCCCCCAAATATCTGCCTAAATGAAGTCATTTTACATTTCCAAACAAAGCTCCTGCAAACTTACTTTTCAGTCCTTACATACAGTAAGTCACTTTCATGGACAAGAAGCACCAAAATACTAAGAGAAAGCTCATTTTGTTTCAGATGCATTCCCATGAACTACTTAAGCTCAGCAAAACAGAAGTTACAGTAGACAGAACTTGCAGTCCCACGACCCTGCTTCTTGCATTGTTAAAATTTTTCTTACAACACATCACTTTCAACCCAATGGGAGCTCCAACATGGATTGTTCTTAATTATTACATTTCTGGCAGTTCTGTAAACAAATCTGTTCCAAATGTATTCCTTGGCAAGACCTAGGGTCATTCAAAAGGGGAAAAAAAAGTATCTTGGTTATAAATACTTTTATGGCATGTCAGCCTTTTCATACTTTAACAGTAAAAAAAAGATATTAACTAGCAAGTATCAATACTTAAAAATATCCTTCCACTTTCATATCTTTAAATGGATTTACAGAATCACACAACAGAAGTTTTAAATACATTTTAATGTGTTTAACTGAATTCTTAGCTTTAGAGTAATCCAAATTATTACAAACATGGCAGTAATTTGGCATTAATAATTTATGCTGCTGATTAAACATGTATTGAATCAGGTACTTCTGTGGCCATTTATGCACATCTGCTCAAAAAGAATAACTTGTCCAGCAGAGTAAAGGGCACCTGGAGACTGAGGCAGCACACTTAGCTTTTAGTGCATTTGCAGTATATTATGCATTACAAATTTCTCTGCCTCTTCTGCAGGTGCTACGAGACACTGAGACAGCAATCTGCTGCTCTCACTGCTCCGTGTCACTGCACAGAAGTTTATTTAATTAGATCTACAGGTAATAGTCCATTTAAAACAATTAAGTCTTCCCTCTTTAATTACAAGGCAATTAAATTCCAAGTTCACACACAACTTTTTACAAGGAAATTTGAAATTCCCTAGTACAATGCTTTCAAAGTGGTAATGAAAAGAAAGGACACAGTAATTAAATGCTCCTTATATATTTCCCAAGCATTCTCAATAATTTTTCTCTCCAAACCCCAAACCTAAACAAGAAATAAACCTTTTTCAAAGCTTCAATATTATAAAAGTAAATTTTATAACCACATAAATATATAGTTTATCTTTCATAGTAAGAATCCAACTCTCATGAAGACTTCAAAGAAACATGAAATCACTCAAATAAATTCCAACCTACAATGCGAAAGCAGAGGACAACTTAGATTTTTTATTTTGGAAGCAATATCTCCTGAAGAAGTCTCATGCTATTTATTTTCTGGAATGGCAGAAAGGTTCAGCTCCAAATCTGGCAATGGATTTGATTTGGGGATTCAGCAATAGAACTACTTGAGCAGCTGTAATCACCAAACAGTGAGGTTTCTGAGAGAAGCTGCATTATGATTTTGTACTGTATTTCTCTAAAATTTTCCCGTTTTTGCTTATTTTTTAATTTTTTGGGAAGGTTGTAAGGAAAACAATCCTCCACATCTCTTCGGACCGGTAAACAGTAGAAACATGAGAAAGACATGTTCCTGAAATTTCCAATCAAGAAGAAATTTGGGTAAGTATCAACTCCTAAAAGTTCCTGTCTGTCTGGAACTGAATGACAAATAAAAGGATGAGTGAAAAATGGATGACATTGTCGGTTCCTGCCTATGGACAAGTGGGTAAATGAAACTTAAGCTGCCTCTGAGGCTACACTGGACCTTTTCACCTGCACTTTTGATTTTTTTATCAAATTTTCCAGTATCTTTCTGGTGTTTGCCATTAACTTCATGAGAACTACAGTCCCCTGAGATGTGACATCTGCACAGGTTGTGCTGCTCTGCTGCACTCATGCCTCATGCATGAGAAGGAATTCTTTGCAAGAATGTCAGTGTTTAACTGAGGGGTATAATCAAGCCAGATGTCACAGGTACTTGATTAATGTGTCTAGCAAAAAAAGAAGAAGAAATTAGGTAAATGCCTATTAAAAAAAAAGCCTTTTAAAACCATTTGTACATAGGCACTTTTGCCTCTCACCTTTATGCTGTTAATGAGAAATTATCTGCTGTTCATTCCAACTTATCCATGTAAAATTGCCTGATTTTAAAATGCTTCAAGTTTTCCAACTAACATGAGGGATTTTCAAGACAGGAAATTAGTTTTGTAAGCATGACTCCTATGCTTGCAAGATTTAGTCTCATTTCAGAAGGAGGATTAGAACTGGCTCATTAGCTAAAAATAATAATAAAAAAATTATGTACTGTGTCACTTTCATGTCGAAAAGGCTGTGTTGATGTAGCTGCTTGAGGGTCCGTACTTGGAGCCAAATGATAACAAATGATGATGTGAGAGACAATGTGGATAACTATGGGTGCAAGACAGAATTGTTAAATTTAGGGGAAAAGCCATTAGGAAGGGCAAGCAGGCAGCATGTGGCAGTTGGTGACGGAGCATATGAAGAGAAGGCAGTTATCTGTCCCTCTCCTTTTGTAACTCATTTGGCACTTGCTCACTGTGGAGGGTGACCGCAGACTCAGCCAGGCATCATCTCACATTTGGTTCATATTTTTGAGGTTGTCTCTGTAGCCACAAGAGGCAAAACTTTTTTTTAAAACTTTTTTTTTTTTTTTTAAATTAATGAAAGCTGAGAATCTCAGTAAGGGAAAAAAGTCTGCAGCACATTGTGCTACTATGGAATCTAGGAATACAGAAGGGCCCAGAGCACAAGCTGCTGCAGACGCAGGCACATCTATTCAGTTTTCATAAGTAAGTCACCACCAGAAGTGAAAGAGAATCAGAACAAACACCCCTCCTCTTTTTTTCATTCTTAAGAGTGCTAGGGATGATTATTCATCACTGGCAGTGTCAGGATGACAGTGGGTGAGAAAGACTGGACTCTTTCTTCCATGTCATCACTGTTTTTGGCTCAGGAGTTGCTTGCACAACTCCCATCTGTACTGCACACCCAAAAAAGAGCATCATCAGGACAAGGCCACTGCAGCAAGCCTGCTCCCAGTCATTGGGGACACTTTGCTGAAATGAGAGCTAAATGTATTTGTCAGACAAATCCGGAGGAAGCTTTTACTGCACGAAAATTTTAAGTGAAAACAGATATAAACTTACTGCAAACAAATTAATATTGGGTAATGTACATTTCATACCATGCTCCAAATCTTTTTTAACAGAAAAAACTACAGATGGGATACGTTTTCGTAATCCATCCTAAAAGGATGCCAAGCTCTCTTATGAAGGTGCAGTGCAACTGATTTTTATTTGGTCCAAACACTGATATTCAATTCTGCCTGCCCACCAACTAAATATAAATAGCTTTAAAAATTGGCTCAGCTAAAAGTAAACATTCAAATGCCACAAAGGAGGAGAAGAGTTTGTCCCAGTAGAAGAGGTAATGTCAGTCAATCCTTTTCAGGCTAGAACTCAAAAAGAAATCCTTGTTCTTTCCACTTTTACAATACCAAGTTGCATAGTTTCTGAAGTTAACAGAAGCTTTAGCCATGCTCCTCATATCCCCCCTATGCCTTCTGCAAACCTGAATATTGGCTGGTAACAGGAAAATCCTCCAACAGCGCATTAAATGGGCAGCCACCAATTCAAAGTTAATGTCACATTTTCCTTTCATAGTGGCTAAACCACAACTTCCTCCAAACAGACCCTAAAATTTCTTCTCAATTTGTATCCAATTCTTTCTTTGCTGCACCTTTTCCACAGTGAAGATGGGATTATAGTATCACACGCCAATTTCCTTTAAGCTATTCATCAACTCATACTCTGTGGAAATGAAAAATTAACTCACTGGAATTAAATTTATTTTAAAGGCATGTCCATTACTTCTGCTGATTTTTCCTATCAGGAATTCCATCTGGAAATATACTTAGAAGACAACAGCAATTTTTTAGGGCTAGTCTGAAACACTGTGATTCAATGGAAAGAGAATAGGACTGTTGTGAGAAAGTCTTGTCTGTTTTTTGGCAATAATAACACATCTCATCAGCCAAACTTTGACAAAACTATTCCATATGAATGCCTGATGGAATCCTGTGAAGCTACCCCAAAGTTTCTTTTAGTTGTCACATACTCCCAAATACCAGTCTTGATGTCTGCCACTGATTAATACAGTACTTCATTCCAAAATGCAATTATCCCATTGACCTTCTGCCACTGTGGAAACGAGCAAGCCTATGGGTCTAAGTTCTATAATCACATTTTTGTCCTAATTGTGTCCTTAATACACACAGGCTTTATACATAGGCCTGGAATCCAGTCCAGATATTGCCTTTTATTAAATTTCTGAGAACGTCCAGTAACAATGTCATTACAGTGAAGAAATGTTCTCATGACACAGTAAAGCCTGGATGAAGAAGCTGTAAAATTTTTTTTTACTGTGCAACCTTTGCCAAAAGCACAGTCCAAGAATCCACATCTACATTGTTCCTCTCTCCAATTTCACCTTCAGAGATTATTACCCACTTTCTGCAAACACAGGCAGAGATTTTAATGGGAGATGAAAGGAAAACCTTCTGTGGTTGTAAGGAATGGGTGTATGCAGCTGAAATACTTCTGCACTTACACATCACCTACGCTGTTTGAAGCTTTATAAAATGAGCAAAGCAAGAGGAAAACTCAAAATACTGAAGAGAACACGGATGCTTTGAAAAGATAAAATTTAACTCTAAAATGCTTGGCTGATTTAAGCTTTCCATAGCCCTTGGGAAACAGGGATGTGTGTTTTTTAGGACTACTATTTTTGCTACTGTCATTTTTTTAGAACTAATAATGCAGCAGTGCTTTCCATCATCCCCAGGGCCTGGTAAATACGACGTCCTAGGCAGAGGTCCCAAACAATCCCTGTGCTCACCTGTAAACATTTTTGTAACAGCTTTACTCTGCTTGCGGGCAGAACACAGGAGGAGCAGCCAGGGAGGGAAGAACTCGAAGTGGCTGGCTAAGATCTCTGCTATGGTCCCAGATAAACTCGTGGAAGTCTGTTCGCCCTCGGAAACGTTACAGCCCTCGTCCACCGAATCCACCAGCATGAAGAGGCTCTGCTGAGGGGGCTTCATTCCCAGGAGAGGGAGCAGAATGCACCTGGAAGGAACACGACACAAATTCGGTATTTTAGATGCATTTTAGATGCATTTAGCAACACACTGACTGTCATATAGGCATGGAAGATGAACTACGATCAACTTAAAAATTCAAAGTTACTTTTTAAATAGTTACCATGAAAAATACTGGTATTATTAATATTCTTTTAAACTGAAAGAAATACTTTGAACAGGTAGTCCATTACTTTTTCATGAACTTTTAATTTATAACAATATTTTAGAATTATGTCGTAGTGTTCAAGGCTAATTAGAAGACTTGGAAAAATGTTGCTTCACCATGAAAATACTTGGCCTAAAGCTTAAGAACTTCACTACTGCTGTCTCTGCCAAAGCTGTTGCTACTGCTTATCAGAAACTAATAGTGAACAATAGCTGGTCATGAAACAAAAATCTGAAAGACACATGAAATATCAAAGCTCAAAGAATTCAAGTCTGAATGAATAAGGCTATTACAAAGAACAGAATTTCTGCCATACCTTCACAAATAAAATGCAAATTAATAGCAGACTGAGGCATTCGGTAGTGACTTTGATGTATTAGCTTTTATTTATACTGAAGTTGCCAAACTCCTGTTACTGGGAAAGGATTATCTGCATCCTCGGGATGCAGCTCTAACAACACATCTGATTGTGTGGCTAAAAATTGCAAATTTGCATCTACTGTTGCTCTCTTTAGCAGGTGGTTCTTCAAAATATACATAACTGCATTTACATGTATCTTTAAATAGCACTACATTACCATCCTGCATCTATTCAGTATTTCCACACTACACTACTGTTTTTTGGGAAACTATTTCATAGTGATTTAGGCCTGGAAGTTTCACTGACTAAATTATCTTTAAATACACTTGGCAAGTCAACTTTGGCTTTATAGTACAAGGTTTTGGAAAACGAAATGAGGTGAGAAAAATACATATCTGACAGTTTACTCTCTTGTAAATTTGCCGTTTGCACATGTCCAGAAGGCATGCCCATTTTAAGTAGTTTTTGTTTTACTCAAGACCATAATAACCTTTTTTCATTTATTTTACTGAACAAATTTACCTTCAGAAGACTTTGGTCAACACATTATCACCTACCAAGCATTCAAATGGGAATACAGGAAAATCTTGCCTGTTAATGCAAGAATTTAACCCATTTCAGAAATTATTCATAAGCCTTTTTAGGGAGAGGTTTGTTATTTTCTGGTTTTCTGACTGAGAAAAAAGCAAAATGGAAACAGTGGTGCACTCTTCATGTCTGACAGTAACAGCAGAACCTAGCAGAACAGACTAGGGGGGAAATTTCCTCAGAGGTATAAAAAGGAAGCACAGGATACTTGTGATCTGAATATATTCAGTATTACATGGATTTTAAAACATGACCTTCCCCCCCTTTTTTTTTTTCAGAAGCACAAGACTTGAACTCTTTGGTAGTTCCCCAGCTAGCTACTCCTGCAGAGGACGCCTGACGTACAACTGAAATCACTGCTCACTAAGCTGGGAAGTTAAGCAGCTACCAATTTACAGAACAGGAAATTAAAGTAGCCATGAGGTTAAAATTACTTTCCCAAGTGATGCCAATCCCACAATGAAAGGAGGCAGTTGGAAATGACCACATTTTCCACCCCTTCCCCCACCACAATGCTGCCTTGCCCCCTCAGCTATTTGTGTCAAGGCATTTTTCCTGCAACGTTTCTTTCCCTATCAAAACTAATTTTCTTCTCACATAGTTCTCTGTATGAAACTACTTTTTCAGAATGAATGTTAACATGAGATATGAAGACATGGTAATGGTTATCTTAAATTAAAAATCTCACTTAAAATCTACGTGACCCTAACAAAATGCCTATGAAATACCTTAGGAGCATCCAGAAGCATTCTTGTGTCAGTTTTTACCTGTCGGGAACACCACCAAGAAAAGCAAACAGTCATGTCTGGGAAGGATTCCCAAATCACTCTGCCTCCAAACAGGGCTTGGAAGCAGATGTCTAAGGAATAATGTAAGCACTGGGCAAGCACTAGAAGCCCAAATTTTACTAGTATTCTCAGCAATCACTGCTTCCAGGGACTTTCTGAGATTCAGTCTTCGCATTTAACATCCCTTAACTGACCACACTTCCACAGCTTTGTCCAAGCCTTGTATGAACTGGTTTAAGGCTCTGGCATTCACAACAGCAAGGCTGTCTAAATGAAATAACACACTGCACAAAATAACTCTTCCTTCTGTAGCTTAAAAACCAAAATGTCCTTGTTCCATTTGATATCCTTCAACTTCTGACTGAAAGAGGCAGTGACCAGTAATGTCATATTCCTACTATCTATGCCATTTGTACCACAGCCTCTCTGAGCTATTTTTTCCCAGGCAGACAAGCCCTAGCATTTTGAAGCTGCTCCACAAAATGCTATTCCACAGTCCCTTGTCTCCCTGTGCTCTGCTTCTTTCCACTTCACAATACTTGTATTTCTGAATCTTAACATAATTTAAATTCCACTAGGAAAAATATATGCACATAAGAAATGAGGCACAATGACTTCCCCCAGCCTAGAGCAATATTAATAAAAGTGTGCCATTAACAAGATATTGATCAGGTTTTCTCTTTAAGTGCCCTTTGAAACTGTTTGATAAAATTCTGTTCTTCCGAGACACTTTACATCATGAGTTCAGAGTCGATGCCAAGGAACATAATAGTGAAACTTTTTGGGAAGTGCTGAGCTCATTTGCCAGAATTCACATTAAGTGACAGTCAGGGGATCAGCCCCAGACAGCACGGGGTTATGAAAGGCAGGTCCTGCCTGACCAACCTGATCTCCTTCCATGACAGGGTGACCTGCTCAGCGGATGAGGAGAAGGCTGTGGATGTTGTTTACCTAGACTTCAGTAAAGCCTCTGCCAGCGTTTCCTCCCACCACCCTGCCTTGATGGTGGAGTCTAAAGAGAGGTGGGGAGGGGAGTCAAACCCAGCTGGGGGCAGGTCACAAGTGGCATTGCCTGGGCTCAGTCCTGGGACCAGTTGTGTTTGGTATCTTTATCGCTGGCCTGGACAGGAACATCGAGTGAACCCTCACTCAGTCAGTCCCTTCTCCCAAGACATGGCTTAGAGGTGGACTTGGCAGCACTGGGTCAATGATCTCAAAGGTCTTTTTCAACCTACACCATCCTTTGAGTCTGTGTTCGCCTCCACAACATAACTTAGTAATTCCACTGCCCTACCATTTCTTGATTACACAGGAAAATAACATAAATCAACACGGAATTAACAATGTCTTTAAAGCACTTCCCTCAAGGGTGATTCATCTACAGATTGTTGTAACAGATTGCTTAATTGCAGAGTGCCTCTCAAAGATTGGAAGTTGATTTGCTTTACCTTCTGAAAGGGTAACAGCTTCATCATCACAACTTTTATATTTAATACAGATATAAAAGTGGTCATCATTAAAAACAACCAAGTTAACTAGTCAGTAAAAGTAAAAAATCTCCAGAGAAAGCAGCACAATTAGATATTCTAAATGATGGAATTCATTTTAATGGCTATCTAATGACTTCCTTATGCAGAGCAAAGATGTTTTACATGCTCTGCAGCAAATAAGAATTCCTCAGAACAATAAGCCATCCCACAGAATTCTTCAGGATTGCTACTGAGTTGACTGAACCCATGCAAACATGATCTTCCACACATGGAAGGAATACATACAGGCTATGCTGAAGTTCTGCTTATGGTTGGCCTTGAGATTTTTAGATGGGATCCACAAAGACCAAGAGAAGAGAGTAGAAAGACAGTGGTGTTGTCCACAAAGGCTGAAAAGGGTGCCAGTGGAGTGCACATACTTATTTAAGAAAAAATAAGAATAAAGCGAACACATTGCCAAATAGCAATTAATGAGTGGCTCTAGGGGCAAAAGAAATCATGTGTTCCTCATATTTGACTGTCTCTGGTGTATAAAAAATTCAGCTATGTCCCACTCAAACTGGGAGCATAGCTTCCTAAAAGGGCTCCCGTTTCTCTACCCAGCTGCCAGCATTCACCACTGACAAACACACAGAACGAGTGTATAAAAATCATCTCCTAAGCAGGCCAGAAGCAGCAGGGGGAAAAAAAAAAACAAACCCCAAAGCAAAACACAACCACTACCCCTGATTTGTCAGACTCCAAGCGCTGCTACTTTTAGCAAAGCATGACACATTTCAAATTTCATGACGGAAATGACATATTTAGAAATCTGCTGTACTACTACTACTACTGAGCTCTTACCTTTCTTTTTCTAAACAGTGTAAAACTGCTTTTTGAGACATCTCCCATGAGGTTATATCTCAGCATTTCCAACTTGTATTCCCGAGAAGCACCATCCCAGAGGTCTGCATCAAGAATTTACAAACTCTGTTCTTTCCAAAGAAAGTTTGTAAAAAAGCAGACAACAATGTTATTCCACACATAGCCTCTTCCTGCTTTTTCCCACATGTTTCTACACCAGATTCCTTGAAGAAACTCACCAGCTACTTGTCATATTCCTAAACCCTGCACATTGATCAGGAATATGCCTGTACATGTATTGGATCGATGTCTTTGTATATATGTATTTTATATATAAAGAGTTTAATAATACCTAGTGTATAACAAAATAATTCTCCAAGTGCTCATCTCAATCTTCAGAAAAGCAAACAAGCATCTTCCTTCTTGTAAGCGGTTTACAACATATCTATCCCATCCCTTTACAATGTAATTTTTAAGATTTTTAATAAGACACTTATTTCCATTTATGTGGTATCGGCAAATACGGAAAATGAAGTGCACAGTGAGACTGTAAATAAGCCAACTATATTTACATAATGTTGCAGTAATTTTTGCCAGCAGCATTAGAAGCAGCCTGAATTTTTGCCTGAAAATCACACACTGAGACACAGCAACAACGCTAACCACTAAGGGGAAACCTGACTCTTCCAGCTCTGAATGGGATGCAGCAGAACTGCCGGGGAACACGCAGGGAAGGAGAAGGCTCTGTAGGGCAGTTATGAGCTGGAGGAGCTGCATGCCAGGGAAAGAGGAAGGAATTATGTTGTACAGACACTGCAGAGGGGAGCTCAGGCCGTCGCAGGACACCTAAGGACAGAGGTACCCAAGGGCACAAATCTATACAATAGGGTTGTCACTACTTCCACTGCTCATGGAGTAAACGTAGGAGGTTCTAAATCCCTGAGAATAGAAAACAAAATGCTAAACTCCAGGTATTTTTTAACCATCTCTTCTTGAAAAATTCTCACAAGTGACAGCAAACAACAGAACTTGCTTCCCATATGCTTACAGACACATGTTCATTTGTATATTGTAATAGTCCAGGGGTTGGTTAGCAGGGAGTATAATCCATTAAAGCTGTCTGTCCCCACCACCCTCCAGTTCTCAATTTGCATTTAAAAGCATGGAGCCAGTGAAGATAAAGCTGTTAAAGACTGTTAGAAGCTTCAGCAAAGACAGACTTACACCAACAGCTGCATTTTTCTCTTTTGTTTTCCAAACTGCATTTGGGGCACGGGTCGCAATGAAAAAAAGAAAAGGTGAATTTAACTTCTAATAAAATTGACAATTGCTGCTGTTCAGCTGATGAAATATTACCCTCTTTCCAAGTACTTTTAACAGCTGTATTCACACAGAAAGAAAAACCAGAGCATCATTACAAATTGCTTGTAGCACTGTTTGTAGAGGAGTGTGTTTTATTTTGTCCTGTGACAAGGCATTTATAACTTACAGATGACTTACAGTAAACATGACTTACTTTACCTGCCTTATAATGCACTCTGGCTAATGATTAAAAGGAAAATTAATGATCAAATCAATATCTGCTTTCTGTATATCACCACCCTAATTCTTGGCACTACATACATGTGGAATACAGGCCTTTTCCTTCTTACTAATTGCCCAGCTGCTCATACTGGTAATGACATCCAGAAAAAAAGACACGCGGGACCCTTAAGTAACTGGCAATATTTATGAAATACAAAAGCTGTGAAGCACAGAACAATTCCACACTTTAAAAAGCAGCAAAATATAACCCATAAGGCAAAAAACCAAAGTGACCCAGTTGGATGTGTGCACACCTGTGTACACACTGACGGATCTGATCTGGTTATCGAGGTACTTGTTCTGTACTTTCTCAACAAGATAAAGTGCACTGCAGCTGATTATGACTTTCTGACTAAGTGTAATACTGGAATTAAGACACATTCTTGGGCTACAGTATAATACAGATTATAGTTTCTAGTAAATTATTTATTTGCAGGCTGCACAGGAAAACAAACTGGCTCTAACAATTCTGCCCAACCATGGTTAATGTTATGAAGGAAGGGGTAGAAAGCAGAAGAGAAAAAAACCCAAACAAAACAAAACCCACCCTGAGAATCACCTATTGGGAAAGCTCTAGGTGAAGTACACAGATGTAAATCAAGGGTCTGGCCTTTTCAGAAGTGGTGAATTAGAAACAGCAGGCAAGTCTTGTGCAACTCAATACCTGATTTTGCAATGTCTTGTAGCAACCTGGATTTTATCTGCAATTGTAAGGCAGACTTGCAGCCCCACCAGGAGAGCACAAAAGCCAGCTCTAGGGCATTGGGCCAGACAAAAGCAGAGTTTATGGTGGAACCAGCGCCACTGGTCCCACAGAAACAGGCCATGCTGGACGCTGGGTACTGATTAGAGCCCTCCTACCGTCTCACACAAATACAGGGGTAATTTTTGGCTACAAAGCACCCCCAGTGGATCGACTTGTGGATTTACTTGAAACTTCGGGAAACAGAAGCCTTAAGAGCAAATATTTTGGTGTAATAGTGGACTGCCCAGAACAGTTTGCAAACAACTTGGCTATTATAAAGGACAGAGGACTGTGGCTGAAAACCATTCACAACTGCTACCAGGAGCAGGCTGACTGTATTTTAAATGGAATATACTTTCCATATGTGCTAACATATAAAATATATTCTAAATTATTCCCAAGTCTGACATACAAAAATCTGTGCCACCAAAGGCAAAGAGGGGGAGAGTAAAGAAGACAATGACAAGATTTTCCCCAAACATGTAATATAAAAAGGCAATGTACTCGACACAAACTCTCATAGTTCTGTTTTATAGAGATGGAGAAGTCACCTAGTCCACTTCCCCACCTACAGCAGGATCAATTCTACATCTGCCATCCCTGAGATACAAGTCCAGGCATTCCTGAAGATTTCCACCATCAATACTGTCTCCCTAAGCAATCCATTCTAGTGCGTCAATATTCTTGAAACTGGGAAGTTCTTCCCTTCGTGTGTCTAACCTTTACCTGCTTTCCTGCAATTCAAACCTCGTACTTCCTGCCCTATAACTTCTGCCCCACAGATAACACCAGGGTCCTTACAAGAAAGCCAGTAGTACCCAAAATTTTTAACCATTTCTCTCCAGTCAGCTGAGAGATATTAAGAACAGGCTGAAAAGAAAAAAAAACAAAACATAGGACTGACCCCTATGAAACCAACAGGATGTGCTGTGTCAGTTTGAAAGTGGAGTTTTGATAATTAAGTACAGTTACTAATCTCTTACTCCATGTAGGCAANGACCGACCCCTATGAAACCAACATGATGTGCTGTGTCAGTTTGAAAGTGGAGTTTTGATAATTAAGTACAGTTACTAATCTCTTACTCCATGTAGGCAAATATAGTTCTACCTTGCACATGACCTGTCTGCAGGAGTCTCATGCAAGCAAAGCCTTCCTGCAGTCAAGATGGCATTTATGGTTATCCCTTATCCACAAATCCTGTGACTCTTCCAATCAGACATTAGATTAAATTTATCAAAACAAAACTATGTCATACTATGTTGGTTGTTTTTCACCTCTTTGTTATCTCTCAGCTGCTTGCAAATAGTTTATCTGGTTATTTCTTCTGGCATTTCTCATCTCGACTGACACGCTTTTAATTCTCTACGCCTTTTAAACCCCTTTAAATCAAGGCACTAAATACAGAAATGTTTCTTTCAACTCTGAATTTTCTGCAACCCTGATAACCTGTCCTTTGAAGACAATCAGTAACAGTTTGAGAACATCTCACCTCTTATATGTTGGGTATCGTTTTGAGGTTTTTGTCCTGGGCTATGTTTTTCTTTGATCTTACCTGTTTCTCGCTACTTTTAATTATGTTAGCTGACTGCAAAATGACTGTTTTTAAACAAAGGACAATATACACGAGCATTGAAATTTTAGCTTTCCTACTGCTATCAGTTTTTCCTCCCCAAGGAATAGCAGACCAGCACTTGGTGGATATTGTCTTTTTCCTGCTAACATATATATGGCGTTACTTCTTGTAAAACACACTTCACAGGAAACATGATCAATGCACCTTGAACTTGTAGTCTTGCTCTCATTTTTACATTACTCTTTCACTTTCACATTTAGTGGCTGCTCTACTTTCTTTCTGCCACCTTCCTGCTAGAGTTTAACACGTGAGTGACCAGGAGCTCAGTTTCACTGACCTAGACATTTAATACAGTGCTTTGAGACCTCAGTGCTCTTCCCAGCCAATTCCTTTCTTTCATTGTACTTGTCTTCATCAGATCTTACTCTCAAATCCTCTGAGATGGTGAACATCTCCATCTTTTAGTTTGTCTTTCTTCCTCCTCCCCTTCTAAGCAAAGAATCATAGAATCATTTAGGGTGGAAAAGACCTTTGAGTCCAGCCAGTAACCCAACACATGCATTTAAGATAATTTCATAGTCACTATATCCAAAAGATTTCTTTCATTTCCTCAGCTGATTTTTTCCAATCTGACTGAAGCTAATTTATGTCTCCCCACTAGCTATTCTCTCCTCTTTGACATCAAAAGTATGGTCACTGGCAGACTCCTGCTTGTACCATGCCTTCCCAGCTGATGTTTATCTCCTATTTGTTATTCAAATTTTTAACTGTGCAGACATTATCATCCAAATTCTATGCCATGGATAATGTCCCTTGTTTCCTTAAAGCAGCTTAGCTTACTTGAGCTTGCTGCTTTTAGGGTAAAGCACTTGTAATTTTACAAAAGACACGGTTTTGAGGTGTGGGAATCTCTCTCAGTTCCCATGAACTCTACTTGGACAAAGTAGGTAAACACTTAGACACGCAAGGTGGCCTGGTAGGTAGTTGGTAGGTGGTTTGATTTACCAACAAACCTTGAAAGAGAAATCCCACATGTAGGGCTATCACCACATATATGTATTTTATTCAGATTTTCCAGTAGCTTTAGTTTCTTTATTCTAGATCTACAAGCAAGCATATTATGTACAAAACAAGCTACTTTTTTTTTTAACACATACCTGTTATACAAGTTATCCTGACAGATCTTTTAGAGCACTGAACTCAATCTTGACTGTACACTAAAATTTCCAGTTCTGCTTGTTCACCCCTTACCTTTTTTCCATTAGTATAAAGACACCGAAGGCATTTGATTACTCCCTGACTTATCTTCTTGTCTGTCCCATGACCTACATGACTAAGCCTATTTCCCCTCCTCCAGCCCCAGTTTTTGAGCTGTTGTCTAAGTTGCTGCTATTTAGATTTACTCCTGGAATTTGTCATCCACCAGGTTTCGCTTTAAAGCTCTTTACTTAAGGTCAAAAAATCAATGTTTTTCTTTCTATTAAGCATCAGTTAAGTTCTCAATGGTATATTTTTCCTGCATATCCATCTCTCTCCTTTTTTAAAAAAAAGCAGGAGGTGCCAAAGAACGTACACTTTACAT
>VXBB01022675.1:695527-706922 GCA_013399915.1 Illadopsis cleaveri
TGATAGGGAAGCAGGAAAAAGAGGAGCTGCAGCAGCTGTTTCAGCAGTAAGCTGCTCCTCCAGAACAGGGGGCTCTTGAACTGCCAGCCTGGAAGATCCAGGCTAACCAACAACTCACATTTTAAAATCTTGGTAATTCCCTCATTAGGCTGTCCCACACCTGCCTGTGTCATGTCTTGTACACCATTAAAAAGCATCCCACACTTCCACTGCTGAACTGATTGCAGGATTATACTGTCCAGCCTCATTTTGAGAAAATCCTCTGCACAAATACCAGATGAAAAGCTGTTGAGAATTTACCTTCTTAGTCAAGCACACTCAAGACAGCTTTCCTACTCTGTGTTACTCTGTGATATCTTTATCCATCTTATTTTCCACCTTAGTAAAATGGACTGTCCTAATGTTTAATGCACTTAGTTGAAGAGGCAACAGATGGAACAGCTTTCATGTGTCCACTTAGAAATTATTCTCCCATACTACCCAAAGTACAATGAGCATATGTTCCTCATGCATCACTTTGGGGCCTTGTCAGTTACCTTGTGGTTTGGGTTTTTTCATCCCCAGCCTCAAGCAGATACAGTTTCTCTGTTTTGTCTGTAAAGCCCCAATTGATGCTTTCTGTATTGTTGCCATAATTTACTCTCAAAGAACACTGTTAGGCTAGCACCATGTAGATCTGAATCTATAATCTTACAGCACTGATGTATTTAGCTTTGGAACTGGTTTTTTAGCCTCATATTTATTAGCCTTGCCTACAATAGAACAAGTGACAGAAACTACATCTTCCTCCCCTCCAATTATTCGTACACAAATTGCTTACTGTGGCTGAAAACCACAATTTAAAATAAAATAATTTACTAACAAAAAAAATATATATATAGAAACAGAATGATTTGGTGTTGTGCTGTTGGCTGCTGAAGATTCCACCTGTTAGACTTTGATCATTTAGGGTAATCCAAAATCCTATAGGACATGATTTCTCTTATCATGGACCAGCTTCACTTTACCTACAAACTGAGCTTTTTTCCCAATGTCCTGCTGAACTCTGCTCCAGGAAAGTGAAGAAAAAGGATAGACAGCTTAGTGTATCATGCTCAGTATCACTACAGGAGAGCTGATGTAGTTAAAGCAAGACTTAGTAATTAACTGCTCTAATGCTGTAATCCCATCCTCAACAGTTTTTCCTCCTGAGGTTCATTCCTACCTGCCTGTTACTGTCATCTCTACACTGTTGGTATTTTCCTTAACTGACCTAGAACTTCTGAAGTGTGCTCTCTTTCTTCCAGGACAACTCCATGATGCTGCAAATAACCTTAAATGAGGTGCTGCCAGGGCCCCTTTCTTCTCTCTCATGTCCTAAGAGATCACAGATCTGTAGCACACAACTTGCACCTATGCACAGGCAGATGCCCACCTCCCCTTCTTCACATAAGCATTACCAACTCTTATTAGGACATGACAAAGAAAAAAAAAATAAACAAGGAAAAGACACTGCTGGTGGCCAGTGGTGTCAAAGTCCATTCACATATGGTCCTTTATTCCACCTTTCCTCTCACTCCCATCAATTTATACAGCAGCATCCACAACTGAGCCCCAAAGTCTGATAGCCTTCTACCTGCATGGTCCTCACTCTGTGTGAAGGTTATCTGCAAACATGTGACAGAGGGGGGAATTTGATAGCAAGTAAATTTCCCCAGTTGCCTTCTCTTCATGATCTCATTTTCAGGTTTTTTTCATGCTATCTTATCACATTTTGATGTCAACAACTCAGACCAGGAACCTACCCACCTCCACTCTTTCTGGCACCTCCTCTGCAATACTTTGGAACACCTCTGTACAACTCAAGCCTTGGGTCAAAGTGATTATCTTCTTGTCTTTTTTGTCTGATTATTTCTTTTTCAGCAGTCATTCTTCAACCACAAAGTGTCTTTGCATTAACTGTTGAAAACACTTCTGCTCCTGGACAAAGACAGAAGATTTCTCACCATTCCCAGTGTATTGTACATATCATCACACTCAAGAAACTGAAACCTCTTCAAGTCATTGCTTTCAGGAAGCAAGACTTCAGTGCTATCTTCTCCCAGTATATAAGACACACTACATCCTTTCTACTTCACAATCCTCCAAATCCCTTTCATTTTTTCATTGAAAAAGAAGAAAGGAAAAGAAACCTAAACCCTTGCACAAGCTATGAACATGTGCACAGAAAACTGAAGGGAAGGGAAATAATTAACAAGTAAGAATTGCTATGAAGGTCCATCTAACTAAACAGCTTATAGGAAAACCTGTAAGGTTTAAGTCTGAGCCACAATGATTAAAGCCAAAATGTTAATGCCTACAGAAGTAGAAGACAAAAAGGTCTATGTAAGTTGTCATTATTAAAATGCCTTGGGGAAACTTTCCTGTGGTAATTTAATCTGAAAAGGTTAAAACCTTAAACGGTATTATGTTCAGTCTGTAGGCTGTGCTTCTATACAATGAAAGAGGAACATACAGCTTGCTCTTGCAGAAACACTGACTGCTGCTACGTGACCCGTTAACTCCACAGATTTAAGGGAAAAGCCTAAAGAGAAACATGCCACAAAGTACTTAAGCTTCGGGCAATGCTCAACGGTTCTAATGGTCTGGAGAACACCAGAACACAGAGTTTCCTATCAAATCCAGCAGCAGAAGTTGAAAGTCTAAAGGCCCAGTTACACATACACACCCAGAAGCTCCAGCAGAGTCAAGATGCTCTCACAAGAGCAAATTCAAGATGCTCTCACCAAAGCAAATTCAAGATGCTCTCACCAGAGCAAATTCAAGATGCCCTCCCCAAAGCAAATTCAAGATGCTCTCCCCAAAGCAAATTACCTCCTGCAACTCCACTGGAAAGACAGGCTGAGTTGGTAGATTCCTTTTAACCTCTTGCAGCATGCTCTTACAGAAATAGTGTCTCATCTCACCCATAAATTGGTATGATTTTCAGTTGTTGCCTTGCCTCCATAATTTTTGAGTATTAAATAATTCACAGATAAACAAAACAACTTGATTTTAACTGTAATGAGACAGTTTTTAACTGAAAACTCCTACTAAAAGGAGAATTCAATCTATCAGATCAAGCTCTTCCGGGCTAGGGTCCAACTAGCATCAGGATTCTAGTCAAGCATGAGTGAAAGATGTAGGAATGGACAAAAATCTGGGAAAGTACAGAAGCAGAATGTTGCCTATTTACACATCTGCAACACTGGTAAGAAAAATTCCCTTTAGAAACTGAACCCTTTTATTTAGATAAGGAATTTTTAATGCCAAATTTTTAGGTGTGACCTCTGAGGACACAATAACAAAATGAATGATTTAATTTCAGGTTGCGATGAAGGAGAATAAAGCTGCATTCAAAGATGCAAAAGGCTATCCCAAAAAGAAAGGAAAAAATTTATTCTCCATGTCTCTGGAGAACACCATAAGTAGTAAAAACCTTGGATTATAGCAAGAAGAAACCAACTTAGGGTAACATATGGATTTTTTTTTCCTAGAAGAACTGTGAAGCATAAGAGCAGATGAAGCCAGCATCTTCAATTTTTTCTGTCTGGTGAAGGAGATGCTAGACTTGATTTTTCTGAGCTCCCCTTCCAACCTTCTCAAGGTTCAAATCAGTCAATTGCACATTTGAACTTTACATGTGGTAAATGTATAACAAAACCACTGGAGGTTTAACAGCTTTCTTCTTTAAAGGGTCTTGTAAATTAATTTATTTTGCATTCAGATCCTTTTTTGCATGAAACAGGATACAGTTAGTCCTTGCCTTTGTTTCTATCATTTAGAGCTGTACAAAATTAAGGGAGTCTTATAAAAATCTATAAATTCACACCCTTCATGCAACCACTGGAGAGTTACAGCCCCTAAGATTGTACTGAAGCCCTGAAAGCAGAGGGAAAGGTTCTGTAGCAGCCCTTTCCAGATGAAAGTAGATGAGAGAAAAAGAGGTAGATCACTCCCAGACAGTCTGAGATCTGGGTGAGAAAAACTGAGTCATTTATCATCTATAAAAGATTAATACTGAATTACTAATAGTCTTCTAGAGTAAACTGATAGAAATCCCAGCAGCTCTTGGCTTTCCAGTGGCCCAAGCTCAGGTATCTTTAACTGTTTCCAATTTGCTGCCTCTCACCTTTGCACAGCAGCCTCAGAACCTGGGTGCTGCAAACTGCAGAAGAAGCACACACCGTGGTTAATTCACTAGCAAGGAAAACTCCCAAGTTTGTAGGGTGCAACATCAAAACCCACTAAAGTCAGGATACTCCTAATTAATCTCAAATTTACTCCAAAATGCACTCAAATTTTTGCAATTAAGAAAAAGCTACTCCAAACCAGCAAAAAGCTCACTAGTTAATTGTTCAATAAAGCCTACACAATCCGTTATAATTTTAATTATATTACTGACTTCAAAGATAGTACAAGAAGTTCTAAAAATTACCAGCTTCTTCACACTTCATCTGTTATCATTTACAACTCAATGTGTAAATCTTTTCCCTCATCTAAGCAGGAAAAATGCATTTCAGTACTGTAGATTCAAAATCCCTGGACAAAAGTCACAGAAGGTTTGCTGAACTAACCACTGTTTTTCTACATTGTCAGACAAAAGAATCCAGAAACTGAAATAAAACTTGTTACCCCGTATCATTTAGATTGGAGTAAAAACTCTATCACCTATGATTTGCAACTTTCTGAGGATACACGACTCTTGAGGGAAGAAAAAGGTAAATAACTTAGTAACATGGAAAGGCAATACAGGTGAAGGGCTGGGGGAAGGAAATGCTTGTTAGCACTGGCTGCCACTCAGAGGTTTTCCCTCTGAATTCTGCCCTTTATGAGGTTTCCATTACATTGCCAAAGACAAAACACCAGAGGCTCAATCCTTTGGAGTTCTCCAGGTAGGCAGAAGGAACTTTACATAGATAACAGCAATTGGCACAAGACCTGCAGCACTTCAACGCTGTCCAAGGGAGTGACTCACACAAAGCTTTCAAATTTAATCAACATAAACCCCTGCTTCAAACTTGCAGTCAGCAGAGAACCTTACATGACCTCTTACACTCAAGTCTCCAGGTATTTGCATATTGTAGAGAACTATGAAACTGTTTGGCTTTTACATCACTTAACATTATTGGTTAAACTACAAGGCAAATCTGCTGAGCACGCAGAGATCAGGAGATAGAAACAGAAGAAAAGACTGTGATAGTCTGGGAATCTGCAAAAGGAACCACTGCACTGAATTTAATACCAGCATGCATAGAACCTGGTGTCCTTTCTGAAAAAGGAAGGATACTTAGCACTGGGGTACAGCTTCCTGATATTCATTTTTGGTAAAGAGGATGTAACATCAGCTTGAGAAAACTTCTGTGAAGCTCTTTAATAGATTTGTTCAGCAGCTCTTTCTGATTTGGTTTTGTGGCTTTAGTTCTTTTACATTTCTGGGGTTTTTGGGTTTCTACTGATCAGGGACATCGACTTGCATGGGAATGCAAATTCAGCAATGCAGTAAGTGGAAATCTGATTTCACATCTTCATTCTTTTTCCTGATAAAAATCACTTAGACCTTCTTACATTAAAGTAGTTGTATGAGAAATACTTTCATAATAAAATGTTATGATACTTCACAAGCAAGAAACACTAGGACATCATTGACCCAAATTCAGTGTGTGAGAAATAAGGATGTGAACAGTCTCACAAGATTCGAAGTTCCCTGAAAAGACACTCAGAAGACAGAAAGTGACCTGTGAGTGAGAGTAAAGCAGCTCCACCTGCACCAGCCTGCTGGGAGATGTGGAAATTCACCATTTTTTGGTGATTTATTAATTGCAGCAACACACTCAAGCAAAATTCAAAGTTTGGTTCAAGTTTGTCCCAAACCAACACACAATAAAGGTGAAGTCGGTGGAAGTTTAAAAACATGATGTTATTTAACACCTTCCACCTCTAAATTATCTGTTGCAGGAGCTTTGGTCTTGGGTATCTTTCAAACTCAAGAGCAATGGCTACAAAACAAACCAACTCTGCAGAGTAAACTATGCTCACACTTCTAGTGACAGCCACATTCTGGGCTGTGAATGAAGCAAGCTCTGCCTCCCACCAGTAATCCCAGCTGCAGCACAACACATGGGAATTATAAGCCTTTCCCCTCCTGCCTGAAGGTGTTCAATGTCATCTCCTCTGTCTGAACAACACAAACCAGGAACACAAGGGAAATGCCTTTCTACAGCCTAGTTTACACAAATTTCAGCATTACCCACAGTTTGTGTCAGAGTTCCTCTGTGCCCTCATGGCCTTGGATAAGTGGTATCTGCCTGTATTCCCACCAAATCACTGGAAGCATAAACTTGCTGCAGCAAAACCAAAACAACCCTAGAGATAGCATTGCAAAATTCGGGTTATTCAGAATTTAACTTCTCTGTATCAACAGGGAAGAAGAGCCTAATAGACGTTTTGAATTAAATTCTTTGTTTATCACATAATTTCGTAACTTCTGGTGTCTGTAACATATTTTTTCTTCCCTTCTGCTTTACTTTCACTGAAAATCTGAGTGTGAGGGTTCAGCACTCTCCCTCACATTTTAAGCTGCTTTCTGCTCCAGCACTGAGTGCCTGATAAGACAAGTGCTGTAAGTAGCTGTTCTTTCTCTCAGCTGTCAGTGCAGCAACAAATGCCAAATGCTAAATACATTTGTATAATTCAGCCCTTCCGGTTCTACAAAACTGCAAGATCTGCCCCTGAAAGAATTTTTAGGGCATTTAAAGCTTATAAATGCATAACAAGTTTTTAAGCTAGAGACATTTAACCAGCGTGAGAAACGTCTAAACTGTGAGGGTCATCACTTGCACGTGTATCACTGTGACCATCAGGACTCTTGAAAATCTATTTAAGAAACATCCTTCAGGAAAACATGTCACTATTTTAACTAACAAACTTTATATTGTTTATAAACTGGCATGTTGTAAAACACTGGGAAGCTTTTCTTTCCATTTCCAGGACAATTAGCACAAAAATAGAGTGGTATCATCTTGTTTAGCACTTGAGAAGCCTTTCCATTTTAGGCCATGAATACACGGCTGGGCCTGGAGCCGCTGTGAAAGGCAGAGCAAAAATTTCACAGTGCCTTTAAAGAAAAAAAAAAAAAAAATTCTTTCTCCTCTCCTACTGAATAAACTAAAATAAGGGAGAAATCGATGGAGCACTGAGACAAGCACTTTGTGCTTCTTCAGTGCCTTTACACGATGAGAGATGCAATCATCTGACTGGTAAGTGTTCCTAGAACTCATTTCACATCACAACAACTTTCACTTGACAAAAACTATAAACACACCGGAGCAGAGGATTGAAGCGCTCAGCGGCAAGCCTTAGAAACCACGGGACATCCTAAATTATAATTTTGTGAAAACATTCCTTGCACGGCTCACACAAAGCAAAGGTTCAATTAAACAAATGATTGAGGTGTGCGATGGTGGGAATGGGGGTTGCCGAGTGCCTCTTGTTTGTGGACAGAGATTGTATCACCCAGCAGAACAAGCTCGTGGTGCCGCTGTCAACAGCCACCTCCTGGTCCCCTGCCACAGTGCTGAAAACTTATACTCCCAGCACAGCACCTTGTCTCCAACACCTCATCTCCCTTAAACCTGAAACAGGAGAATGAAGACCATCCACCACAGCTGCTTTCGAGGGCAGGAGATCAGGGTAAGTGGGAGCAAGGCAATACATGAAGGGTGAAAAGAAAAATCTCCTTCTGAAGCTGTTGTACTACCCCATAAGTATTTTTAGTGTAATAATGGGAGTTCACAATCACCGCTGCAGAATTTGAGAAGGAAAAGACTTTGGCTGGATGTCATGCCTATTTTATTCTTCCAGTACAAAACCAAGAACTCTGCATATTGACCTACTCAAAACAGTGCATCATTAAACCCTATGTCAATAGAAATCAGTCTAAACAAATATCTCTTACATTTTACATTTCTAGGTCGCATTTTTGTCTAAAGACATTTACCCAGCTCCTGTTTTGTGCAGTAAGGAAATCAGTTTTAGAACAGATAAGGATTCCAGCTCTTACTGAGAACTTGCCTATACTAAATTAGAAAGATTTCCCTGTAATAGACTTTTAAACATGAACAGGCTCTTACTCACCAGATTAATCCACTTTCATGATTTTAGAAGACTGCCTGAAGCTAGATGGCTAGTCTGCTATTCCACTTATAGACACTTAATTGCACCCAGTTTTTATTCATGAGAATTTAAGAGGGCTTAATACCTCTGAAATTAGGACCCTAATAGCTGTTAGAAGTTGCATATTCACGCAGCAGCAAACAAAAAATCCAGAACCAGTCTTGGTTTAGACTATTTGTTTTAAGACACTACACTGAGAACAATGTAGACATGCATCCTGTTTATTCAGCAGGCAAGGACATAGCAGCCATCAGAACTAGAAGGCTCCTTTACACCACCATGACAATGAGAGCAAGCAGTACAGTTCAACCTCAGTACGTGTCTCCACAATCCTACCAGTCAGCAAAGAAAAAATAGAGAGGAATTTTATACTGGAAACAGGCAATAAACCCTCAAGTACCACAGAAAGTTACACCACTATAGAGTACCAAAAAATTTTCAGTTTAACCAATATTCCAGAGAAGTTTTATCCTGACAACACAATCAACTAAAGCTCTGTTGATGAAGGCAAGCCTTATCCTTCATGAATTTTCCTTCACTGTGACCCAAAGGAATAAAGACCAATAGACACACACTGACACAGGCTGTGCTCAAGACTGTACATTGTTCTAAGTATATCTATGGATATACACTGCTATATACATGTAATATATCCTTTCCAATATCCTTATCCTCACAGAAACAGAATTACCAGTGACATACTCAGGACACTAATAAAAAAAACTATTTCTTTTCCATTCAGCTTAGATACCTGACAAACCTCTTAAGGGGCAGGGTGAGCCCTCTTGATCAATTTCTGATCCCCTCAGCACTTTGAAGTACTTGCAGAAGAAGTAGCAATAAAGATTTGACACAATCTGTGCATATTGTGAGAAGTAACATAAGGAGTTAATTGACATTTTCCTACCACATATTTTTAGACAAACATAAAACCGATGTGCTGGATCAGCCCCAGAGATCCATTAGCCCAGCTTCCTCTTAGACAGAGCATGTTATTGGAAGTTTTTCCAAGGGTCCTGTAAGGTCTGTTTCAGGTCTGTGAAGGACAACTGCCCTACCTTTATGGCACATGGCAGACCACGGACTAGATATTTTCCACTCTGAAGTCAACTACTTTCAAGTCTTTCCAAAACACCCAGTTACATCTGAGGGTTCTAATATACAAATGTAAATAAATTCACTATTAATAATAAACTTTGTTTTAAAAGTAAACATTTATTTATGTCAGCTATAACGACAAAGTTAGATTTTTCCATGGTAAGTCTGCAAGCTCTGACAGAGATAACAAGCCATGAAACAAACATGTTTTAAACTATCTGCATCTAAGGCTCACTGGAAGGAAGACCTAAACAGCAGATTTTTTTTTTGTTTGTTTTATTTTGGGCTTGTTTTCAATAGAGTTTTGGGTTTTTTAATTTGTTTTTACCTTTTAAATGCTTCAGCAGGGTTCCTCTCACACTCCCCGGGCTGCAAGAGACTTTGAATAGCAGGATCTCTTAGTTTGTCCTCATATCCCTGGATCAGTCCACTGCGGCATATTTGTGTGACTAAACCTCTAATAAAGCCTCCGACACAGAGCGTGTCAGAGTCCTGGGCCCTGCAGAAATGGAAGGCCAGGGCCTGGCGATGTAAGCCTCTCTGTAGGTTTGCAGGTGAGCTGGGCCACAGTAACTCAGTGCAGAGGGCTGTCTTCCCACTACCAGGCCCTCCTACCAACAATACACCCCAGGCAGCTCCTTTCCCAGAGACAACACCGCTGTTATTCCCAGGATTCGCTACAAGAGACGGTTTGTTGGCAGCACTGCCGCCGCAGCTCGCTTTCTCCTGGAGGCAGTGCTGAAGCTTGTGGAAAACCCACTCCCTACAGTAAAAGTGCTTTCCCTGCAGCAAGCTGGTTTGAGCCATTTTACAAAGCTTCTTCTCTTGGATGTGTCATAAGCCGCGGCACATCTTCAACATCCCAGGAGCGGGGAGACGCGCGTTCATCCGGCACAGGACAAGCTTGTGCCCAGAACTTGACAGAGGTGACAGCAACCAGTCAACCCTTCCTGGTAAAGCTCAGCAGCCTCTCCTCTGCAGGAAGGGTGTCACTCCATCTGTGCGCTGTGTTGGGATCAGCATGGCACAATCACAGCTCAGCTGACATCGTGCAGCGGTGGCTGGGACCAGCCCTCAGCAAGACTTCTGGTGTGGCTCACAAGTTCACACAGCTCCATGGCTGCATCTGTGGTTCAGGCAGTTGTGTGTGTTCCCAGTGTACAGGGGAGACAATACATCTGGAAAAGCTGAGGGAAAGCCAACTTTGCAGTGTATACTAAATGCCTTTCAACTCTAGGCATTAATCTCTCTGGATATACATACAGAAAAAGCTGTCCATAGTAAAATGTTCCTTCTGGGAATTTCATAAAAAAAGCGGTTTCTCTTCAGAGTACTATATACACACCACAAACGTGGCAAGTACCACTGACTACAGCAGCCAGTCTGCACAGAGAGCTTTGCAGACTTCATACATCTGGGAGAGTGTCCGAGAAGTGCTTCACATTACAGTTTCTTATGCAGTGCAGGCGACGGAGGAAAAAAAAAAAATGTTTACAGCTTCTTATTTCAATACATTCGTAGTGTCTTCTTCAGGAACTTGGATTCTGACTGAACCTGTTCTCAGGTATCTCAATCGCAAGATGTCAGAAGAGACAACATCTTCCCCTAGAGCTCTGAAATAAAGGAGACAGCACTTTTAACCCTACATGCAAGTCATAATTCAGTCAGCTGCAAACGCAGACAACAAAGACCAAAGTCAAGGGCTCGTATTCCTTATTTTTGCTAATACTGTCAAATTAATCAAGAGAGCCGTTTTGAAGAAAATTTGTTGTTACGAGGTGTGATTAGCCACATGCAAAAAACCCAACAATAAACAATGAGCAGATATGACAGTGGCCTCAAAACCACAGCAAGTCTTGCATTTTCTCCCGAGGAGAACTGACTACATCCTTTCATCCTAGAAACATTTCTCCTAGCGAGGCTTCATCACGGAATCCTCTCCTCACCCCATTTTCCTCCTGCCGGCTGCGGGCGTTTTCGGGAGTTTGTGTAGCAGGGAAGCGCTGCTCCCCGCACGCTTCTTTGTTCGCGGCAGCGGCGCCCGGCAGCCCCGCGGTCACGGCGTGACACCCCGCGCCGCCGCCCCGTGCCCTCCGCGGCACCC
>VXBB01022675.1:707016-725054 GCA_013399915.1 Illadopsis cleaveri
CTGCAGGGGGCGGCCGCGCCTCCCGCCGCGGGCCTGAGGCGCCGTCCCGGCCCCGCTCCGCGGCAGCGAAACTTGAGGGGAAAAGCTCCTGGCCGCGGGCGAGCCCTTCCTACCGCCGGGCTGGCACGAGCCCTCACATTAACGCCTTATTTGAGTCTTCTTTCTGAACCGAGCACAGAGCTCAGAGCTTGATTTTCTCGTCGCCTTTTCTCCTTGTGCCCCGAACTGGCCCGTTTCTGACAGAACTCCCATTAGTTCTCTGACAGCCTCCCCAAATCGTAGCACCAATTCTGGACCTTTTCCACCTTCCCCACCTTGCTTCTGGGGATACACAGATCCGAAAATCATGTTTCCAAGACTGAGAGCTCCAAGGGGCATCCCACATCCTTCCCTTTAGACCACGTTAAAGTGACCCCTGAGCTTTACAGGTTGTGGGTCCCTACAAATCCTTGGAACCAGGGACCTCAATATGGAAAAAAACCAGGGTAGAACTTCCTCCAGGACAACTTTGATGCGGGAGAAAACAGGGTGGATCTTGCTCCAGGACACCTTTCCGAAGCCCTTGTGAAGCTGCTTCCACCCAAGACAGCAAAGCAACCACTCACCCCTTTTTTTTTTGTCTGTGATAGGGCAAGGGAAGGATTTTCATTAAAATTTGTTCCCCTTACAGCTGGCTGCATTAGTTATGATAAAGCACTTTTCCATCAAGGATCAAGGTCTTTATGGTTGCTAAATAGTGCCTTCGTTTTAGCACGGCTCTGTATGGATTCGTACACCAGGTAATTACAGCATTGTGGAGTACACACTGAATGTATCCATAGGATACAACGGAGTGATTTAGGGCGCTTCAAGGAGCGTCCCGGAGTTCTTTGCAGGAGCAAAATGAAAAATTAAATAAATTCGGTTGGTGTACTGAAGAGCTTAGGAAAACAAGTCTGTCTGCTTCTGAAAACCAGTAGAACAAGTTTGAAGAACCTTTGGAAGCAGTGAATTACAAATTCGCAGAGCAATTGGGAGTGGGGGAGAAACAGAAATAAGATTAGTAGTAAGAAAATGTTCTGTGGTTGTTTTGTCTTGGGTTTTTTTTTAAGCTTTCTGACTTGGTTGGGTTTTTTTAACCCTACGCTTTTGGCAGATGATCTTTTCTAGGCTTGTTTTTTTTTTTTTTTCTTCCCAGCTGCACCACCCTTCCATTTCGAAATGTGGGAACTCAAGACTTCCAAAACTAATGCTAATACAAATTCAAGAGACTTTGAACTGTAAAATATTTTCTTTTTTCATTTTTGTTTCTTTTAACAATTAAGGGATAGAGACAGGTAATGGTTAGAGTGATGGGATTGCAGCTCTAGTCTGCTGAGCAGGCTGGAGGAAAAACAGAAGTTGACAGAGAGAAAAAAAGGTAAAAAACCCACAAGAAATAGTTGCAGATTCAACATGTTAAGAAGCAGATCTTGGCACAAGCATTAGACTGGTAGGTGACCCAAGAAGGAAAAAGAAAAAGAAATTGGACGATGATGAGATACAGGGGAAGGTGCAGCGTCTGCTTTTCTGATGACCAAGACAGAAGTGAAAACCCAATTTAGATGAAAAGGCGCTGTCAGATTTCACAACATCTGGTGTGAATATAGTGAAGCAGGTGGAATAACAGCATGGTTTACTAAAATCAGATATTTAAGTGTATGCGTGATGGAGTTATAGATAATAAGTGTGAAAATACTTAACCTTTCCATGCTAATACATAAATCCTAAAACAGATGACAATAATTCGATTTTAGCAGGGCACAGAGGACACAAAATAATTAACCCCCTAAAACTAACTGCTGGGCACTGCATCTGAGCTAAGTTTCCTTAGCTCACTCCTACAGCTGACATCAGGAGTATGAAATACTTGCTGGCACTACAAATGGAAGAAAGAGAGGGGGAAGAAGAGAGGAACAGAAGTTGGAAAAAAATGTGGCAGGCCTAAAGTATAATTAGGCAAAATCTTGCAATGTCCAAAGCATGACCTTTCAAAAATTTTCTACGTACAAGCCAAAAGTGAATGGCCTTGCACTGACCACCCCTCCCTCAAATTACTACTAGGAAGCAACAGCATATAAACACTTTCAATGATAAATCCTTTTATTTTGGAACAAAAGAAAAAAACCTGAGAATAAGTTCAAAGGGTTAAAGACCCAAGGTTGTCATGAAGAGGCGCCGCCGCGATCTTTCATCTGTACACAAGAAACTAAGACCCTGAAGTCTACCTTCAAAAGCAGGGGAGGCATTTTGTTATCAAGATTATTTGCATAGTACCTCCTATACCTAACGTGACAGCTCAGATGACATCATCCTAGTGAATTATTATAGCTAAGGGTCAGATATTTCTGATACAATTGTGCAATGTTGTAGTTAATGAGACAATATCAGGATAAGAACCAAACCTTATTTTTGTGGTTTTGTATAACTTAGTTTGACACAGATAGCAAACAAGCCATGATCTAATTGGCTGCAACCTTGCAGGCTACAAGGCTGGCAGATAAGGCCTAAAAGAAGATGAAACAGAGCAAAAATTTCCTGTCTGAAAACAAACCCCCTCAAAAATGCTCTATACGTTTCATTTCAGTGGTCTGAAGCTGTGGGAACCTTCCTGGTTAATCTGAGCCATACTGAGACACCTGATTTTAAATGATGGGATGTTTGTGTCATGCGTGATTTTAGGTATGGTTTTGTATTTAGCTGGTTAAGGCTAAAAAAGGAAGAAATTTTGAGAGAAAAGATTGCACAAAAAGTTGTAACATTAAGAAGTCTGCAGTAACTGGTTTTTCTGCTGGAAAAACCTGAGGGGGTGGGTTAAGCAAAAGTCTTTTATGCTTTCCAAATGATTTGCCTCGTCTTTTGCAGAGTATTAGGAAAGACTGCTACATGCTTTTTAGTCATTTCAACAGTTTCAGCGTGATGTTATTTGGATGTGAAAGCCGGCAGTCCTGATGGACAAGAGAACGTAATGGATCACAGTGAGAAAGGCGAGCTTGAGGCTGATCCTTGAAGTCATCAAAATCGGAGCCATCCTGTGTGTACACAAACTTGGGCTTGCTTTGTGTGTAGTTTGGAGTGCTGTTTCCAGTTTTTGCCTCTGTGGTGGTTGGTGCATGACTCAGCCCTTGGGGTCCGTGGTCGGGGCGCACGCACGTCCCAGCCAGCCCGGAGCCAGCGCTGCGTTCAGAGCGAGCGGGGCTGCAAAGCCTTGCGAGCTCGTCATGTCTTGGGTAGAGCTCTGGGCAGGCACTGATTCACATCCAGAAATAAATGTTTTGCAAGGGTGGGCCTGAGGAGTGATTATCTACTTAAACATGGAGTAGTCATTTTTGTAGTCGTTTCATCGTGGCTTTTGTAACTTTTTGAGTTCCTGATTTTCATGCGTCATTATCTTTCAACTCAGATCCTTTCATTCTCTGACAGGTAAAATTAGCGAGGTTGATGGTAAATAAAGATAGTGCAGACTTAGGATAACATAGGAGTATAAACATTAAAAAAAATTATAATTTCCCAAGCAAATAGTGGAAATCTTGTCACATGAAGTATTCAGGCAAAAGCATTCCTCTGATACTGATGTTTCAGGTCGTAATCCTAAAATCTGAGATGCACTTTAGTCTTGGGACTCTCAGTATCATTTAAGATACCTCCACAAAATCACCTGGAAGTCCCGTTCATGAATGGCCCATGTCCAGTCTGGCACCCACAGCCAGTCTCTGATCCACCTGGTCATTCATTGGCCCAGGTCAGAATCCCTCAGCTTCTAAATGATGCTACAAGGGATGGATGTAAAAGGCCTCAGAAAGGGCTGGTTAGTTGTTATTCAGAATTATTGGATCCTTCAGAGTCAGCCGGTCACTTAGTCACATGTTTGGGAATGGACTCCAAGAGGATGTGCTTCCTGAGCTGCTCAGGAACTGAGTCCAGGCTGACCATCTTGTTCCTTCTTGTCTTTTTTAAAGGGGAACATAATGCAGGTCGGTATTTTTTCTTTTTTTTTTTACTTATCAGGGACTTGCACTCACAATTTAGATTTTCAATAGATGAAGGCAATAGTGTTCTTTTACATAAGAATATAGCCAGGAAACATAATAGTTCCTTTCAGCTCTTTCCTCACCCTTCCTCATTACCAGGTAATTTAGGTAGGAGTACTATCTATCCCATCTATTGAAACTGGAGCTGTGTGAACAAAGGATGCAAGAATGATTAAGTTGAAGCAAAATTAAATAAAAGATCTGGGATAGGATCATGTGGTGGCTGGAACACTTGGCCAGGAGAGGAGGGAGCTGTATTCTTATTCTCCCTGAAAAGGAAATAGTTTCCATTTCCAGGCTGACAGCATTCATTTCTAGGTCATTACAGAACTGCCATCACAACATAATCTAGTTGCATTTTGGTAGAGAAATGGCTGTTGTGCTTTGGGTTAAAAAATTCTCTGTTGCTTGGTACCCAAGGGCCAAGGTCTGTGCTTTAGCCTCAAAAAAGGGAAAACAGGAGGTTTGCATCCACATATCCTCATTCTCTGTACAAATACATGTGTGCATTGAATACCCAGCAGTGGTGGATGTTCATTTTGCAGCTTAAAAACAGAATTAAGATATACTCAAAAGACCTGCTGTCCCTGCCTGGAAAATATAATTTGTATCACATGTAGTTGTACCTGTATATCTACTACTATGTGTTACTATCATCCTGTTGGTACAATTGCTCCTCACTGATATGCTTTCAAGGAAAACACTCTGCCAGATGACTGTTCAAAATAGGGGATCAGCCTAAATCCTCTGAATTCCTTCAGGAGTAGCTTTTTTTCTTGCTCTGTGCTGACGTGAGAGCACCAGCCTCCCAATGTAGCACTGGGATTGCACACTAAATTTAGTCAGTAGGCTTGGGGGAACTTTTTATGCCTCTTGAGTAAAACCCAGGCATTGGCTTTAAAGGTTTGCTGCAGCATCTTTTTTATATAGATGTGTAATATTTATACACACACAAATATGCATCTTCACAGAACTAGGAAGATAGGAATCTTCTGATTAATAATTGATGCTCAACCTCTGATGCTTACTGGGCAAGGATTTAGGTGGTTGTCTGCAAAATGCATGGCAGTTTTTAGCCAGCTACACAGAAAAACCAAAAAATCCCAAACAACTGCTTTTAGTGTCCAAGAAATGCATGTTGGTGTAGTGCTCTGGAGTGCTGTGGTCTGTCCAGTCTGTATCATTCTAATTTCAAATATTTCTGTGTCTACAGGAACATGAATCTGCTTCAGCTTCCTCGTACTTTGAAGTAACACGTTACCCAATATTTGTGCAAAATGAATTGTGGTATAACATCACCATTCCATTTAATAGCACTTGACAATGCACAAGGCCAGCCAAAATTAACACTAAAGCAATGATATTCTTGAAAACAGGTGCTGCAGTTGATAAGTTGTCCTGTTGGATGAAAATATAATTGTCTGTTCCTTGGGAAGGGAGGAATTTAGATGCTCTTAAGTGATGGCATGAAAATGTCTGTGGAGTAGAAAGCAAAAAATCCATAGCAGTAAGTCAAAAGAGAAAACTAAATCATGGAAGTGACTTTGTGTGTGAGTTGGTCGAGAAGTATATTCAGTAACATTCTCAGACCAGGCATGAAAGAAGCTGTCACATTCTTAGGCAACTGATTCTTATGTGAATATTCAAAATAATTACAATAACAAAAGATGTTATGCTGGCACAAGATCCTGTGTAAACCTAGTGAAACCTAACAAAATGTTTGCTTTATGTGACACATGAATAAGCTGTGAACTTTGGGAAATTCTGTATACAGGTAACATAAGTTAATATATATATATACGTATATTTCTAACATAATCTCAGTGTTTTCATCAGTCTGTGTTACAGGCAGTGTTTTAACACTTGCCCTGACCTGCTCTGTGATCTTGAGCAACTCATGTCACCTTACCTGCTTCTATTTCTCCCTCAGTACAATAAAAATAGTAAATCTTTCCTATCTCCTTTCTTATGCCTGGTCAAATGACAAGCTAAAGTAAGGTATGCCAAAATATTTTGTACCCCTCCAGTGACACAAGATAGGCATTAACTTGCTCCAACCAGCTAAGTTTGACTGATGTGTTAGTGAATCAGCATAAACTCTTCAGGCTAAACCAGAAGTAATAAATAACCAAAATGCTTTTTGCTGTATAAGCTCTTACAAACTCCTGCCCTAAGCTGGTAGTAGCTCACAAGCTTTTCTGCGAGAAGGCACATTGTGATACTATAATGAGTCATTTTAATGCATTTTCTCTCCATCTGGCTTACCCTGGCTCAAGAGTTTTGTGTTATTTGTGAATTCGAGCGTTTTGAAGGCGATGCTGCAATCCTTAGGCAGGCAGGCTGCCCAGGTCAGTTAGCACTGTCTGCTGCCCTTCTTCTCAGTTTGTGGGGGCTCTGCAAGTCATCACTTGAGAAGTGAGAAAATGGCAGGATTTAATTTTGCCTGTCCTTTTAAACAAACTTCACCCACACAGCCTGTTTCCTGTGAAGCCAGGGCAGCGTTCTACCTTCCATCGCGTTACCTGTAAGGGTGCCACATTGATCAGATGTAAATTTGGGGTTATCTATCAGCTCAGCTTCCAGACTTATCAGCACTTTGGAAAATAATATGGCATGCAGTCATGCCCATCATTGTTCCTTAGCATAAGGCGTGATCCAAATAGCAAATACAGATCCACCTTTCTTATGAGGAGACTCAAGGAACACGGAGCACCTACAGGAGCTCAGTGAGAGCCCTGGATGAGCCAGGAGCAGGAGCAGCAAGTTCAGAGCTCTCCTCGTGGCAAAATTCCTCATAGGACAGCTCTGGCCTTTGGCCCTGCAAAACTGTTCCAGCATCTTCCACTGCTCCACCAAGGTCGAGTGGAATAGTCATACCCATTGCTTGCAGAATTTTTTTTGTGCCCGCAGAGTTAGTAAATACAAGTAATCAGCATAATCCTAAAAAAAATATTGCAATATAAACTATATTTTTTCCCAGGCTGAGGCCACTAAACTCTTGTAGACACTCAGAAAATAAAATTATTCATGACAAATTGTAATCAACAGGGGTAAATATAAAAGATTTTTTAATCTGTTTCACTGCATCTATGAAACCACTTGATTAGTCCCCTTCTAACACATTTCTAAACACAGATGAGACATAGTGAGATGAGGAATTTTTAGAGCATATTTTGGATAAGTTTGCTTAGATTAATTGCAGATCTTCTGAATCTAGAAGAGGCAGCTAAAATATATCCTTAGAAATGTCCCATTAGACTTTGAAAATAGAACGAGAAAGACAAATTAATGTTGATTGAAAAACAGCATGTGCATTTTGTGTGGAAGTGAATTTAGTTTGGTCATTAGTGTCATTTGATAAGCAGAATTTAATTCCCTTCCCCTAAATAAGAAACTTGCTCTGTTTTTCATCATCCAGACTGTTTATTCTAATGGATTTTAGGAATCCAAAAAAATTCCCTTTAAAGAGAATGAAAAGGAAAGAATCAAATTATGTTTCCTCATGCAACACAGCAAAATAAGTCAAAACTTTAGACACATACTTGCATCAAAGCAACTACCTTTTCCACTTACTGTTTTCCCACATTAAAAAAAAAAATAATCAGGGGTTTATGGAAGAAAATTGAATTTGGTGTGTTGTAATAGGAAAACCAGTTATTTCTGTGCTTGCCAAACACATCAGCCATTCACTGACGCTTCAGAAGGTAAAGGTGACTAAGGAGAGATTCAGAAAGTCATAAAATTGATTCAGGGCAGATACTAAGTTTGGATATTTGTTGGCTGTTCCTATGAAATGTCATAAGCCACTACAACCCAAAATAGTAGTACTAATACCAATGACAGCAACAGCTTCCACAAATTTCCTATTTTTGGTAATTGACAAAAAAAATCCCCTGAATTGACAGATGCAGATTTTTCCAAAGGAGTTTGGATTTCGGTAGCATTTGTTTTGGCCCAGTCAGTGTCAGGGAACCTGGAAAACAAACACGATGATTGCTTTGAAAGAGCTCTTCATCAGTACTGATTGATGGTGCATTCCTGAGTGTCTTCCTGCTCACCATCAGCTGATCTCCTACCACTCAACTTGCATTACCCAACACCCTTCTCTGCCTTTTCTGTGTGGCATTAGCACACTGTAGAAATCCAAACTGAAGTCAAAATCTAGGACACAAGATCAAAGGGTCTGGGTACTGGCTGTTTCCATGCGTGTGTCATCTTCATAAAATCCTGTTAACGCTCTTATGACGCAGACAATTGAAATGGAACCTGGGAGAGGAGGTAAAGGCCTGGCTGAGGCAGCAGAGAGTTTATGAGATTGTTTTATGGAGTGCACTGCCCAAAAGGATTAAAGGACATTTAGATGTAGAGCAACACATATCTTCTTATTTTAGCTTTCTCTCGGAAACAAGTCTCATTAAAAAAGGTCTAAAAATTATAAATGGAGTTGAGGTTAAGAGAATAAAAACATGAATTTGATGATACAGTTCATCTGGAAAAAAACAACCAAACAAAAATGAGTTTATTGTTGAAATGCTGTGTTCAACTAAACAAATTTACCAGCTGGACCCATTCAAAGATTTATTCATTTAGGTTGGAAAAGGCCTTTGAGATCATTGAGTCCAATCATTATTCACTTCCTCATAGGTGAGATCTTGAACCTGCAAGAAGACTGGGAAAAAAAACCCCAAAGTCCATTTTGCTGCACAGTCATAAGTAGCAGAAAAAAAGCCAAAGATAAACTGTCAGCAAGGCTCCACTCAGTCTTGGCAAAAACCACTCCAGTATTTCAGTGTTGAATATACTTGGAAACATTAAGAGGTGGCACATAGGACCTTGAAGCTGAGGATTTAGCAGAGGAAAAAAAATAATGGAAGGATTTAAATGGATTAAGGGGGTAATGGGACCCAGGCAGAAGGAGGTGGAGATAACTTTAGCTGTCTTGTAAATGAGAAGAGGCAGAGATGATAAATGGAGTTCTGAAACCTCCACAGATTAAATTATCTGGGTGGGAGTCAGGTGTGAATTGCTGTGGAAGTGCAGGGACTAAAGGGATTTTTGTATTTGCTGGTGCAGGTTAAGTTTCCCTTCAGGTGACACAGTCAGTGGTGGAAGTGCTTGAAGCTGTGTCTCATATATTATCCAAGGCCTGGGGAATAATTCTCAGTGTGAGAAGGAACCTTCAGTGTCTCACTAGAGACTCGGTGAAGTGAGACGGAAGGGCAGCACAAAAATCAACCTTGACAAACGTAGGAAAAAGTCATTAGTCACCATGGCAAAGACAATCTTACTATAAAGGAGAGGATTGAAAGTAGTCTGAAAATAACTGCGGAAGCTGCCTGTACAGCAGATAGACATGCACTAGAAATCAGTGTATATCCATGACATCAACAGCTTTTCAATTGCATTGCCGAGAGCCTCGTTTTAAAATGCTTTTGCAACTGTTTTCAGATTAATCTGTGTTTCTCAAGGGGTAAGAATCCATTTGGTGCCTGGGACTCCACTATCATATCTGCTGTGTTTTTCTGCAGTTTTTAGCTGCTATTTATTCTCTTCCCCTTTCACCACTAATCAGTATTACAGTAAATCAAACCAAATTGATTCAAGCCAAGTTTATCAAAAGTTCTGTCAGTTTTTGTCAGAAAAATAGGAAATAAACTCAATGATTTTCTAATTAAGAATGATAAATTATGGCCCTGTATGAAGCCACTATATTAACTATTCATGTTAAGACACTCATTAATGCCATTGCCATAATAGGAAAACAATGATTTCCCTCCTTTGACAAGTGTTCCAGATTTCAGAAATCCTTGAAAGTCAAGTAGATGCCTTTAAGGAAAGTCAATAGCTAAATGTCTGTTTCCAAGGAATTTTGGACTTGTCTGTGTTTTCTCTTTCACTGTATGCACAGCATTAAATTCAGTGGAAGAGGATTAAGTATTTTACTACTAATTCAGCATCTTATTACTGGACGTAGTAGCATTCATGTGTATCAACAGCTTTATAATCCTATTGACATAAACCAAAGTCAGATGTGAGCAGTACACAAGGATGGTGGGGACTGCAGCAGTTGTCCAAGCAAGGCTCCATCCTCCCATCAGTGTTTTTTCACTAATTTCACTCTTACATTTTCTCCTTGTTCAAGCCATACACCTGGGCTGGTTATGTTCTGGAGTGTTTTGCCTTCCCAGCAGAGAGTTACCACCACTAAATCCCTGAGTAGCTCGTTAAGGAGCTTGCATGATTCTTCCAAACCTTTCCTCGAGATCCACCCACGCCATGAAAAGTAATTCCCTCCCAGTGAAATCAAATTGTGTTTAATCTGGAAATTTAATTACGCCACGGCAATAGATATTTCTTGAACACCATAGATTAGGCGGATTAATCAGACGCACGGGAGGTAGGCGGTTGGTATTAATAAGGCAAAATTTGTTTGCACTATATGTACAGACAGTGCTGAAACTGCCAGCCAAAGCAGAAAGAAAGGATTTGCCTTGGTGCTGTTAATGAGAAGTAGATTAGTGGAAGCTGTGCAGTTAAAACAAAGCAAAACTAAACCAGCCACCACTTTATGCCAAGCAGAGGAGTGCAGAAACAGTGTTCATTTTTAATAAATACAGCATCACTGGCTGCTGACTGACAGCTTCAATGTTATCTCACTATAAATGTATAATAATTAGTTGGGTAATTTGGCTTTCTGAAGAACATTATTAACTCTATTAGAATTACAATCAACTCAGGAAATCAGATTCCTAAATACTCTGAATCCAATGCCTGCTTTTATACCCAGCTTTTGAGAGGGAGCAGGGATGACAAGCACAAGCGGAGTTAGGAAAGCGCAACACAAGTGTTTTAGAAACCCAGACTTTTCCTCAGTTTATGGCTGAACGGGAAGTGTTTCCAGCTCCAGAATGGGACAAGACCCCAGTATGAACTAATTCCCTGTTGGGGAAGCAGCATGAAGAGGAAGCTGCCCCCAGACGCCGCAGGGAGAGCGCAGCGGCAGCAGCCCTTGTGGGTACAGAGTCAGAGCAGTGTGTGTGTGTGTGTGTATAATTACATTCGTGTTCTGATTATAGAGCCAGATGACTCCAACACATGTTGCTGCTGTTCCTGGGAGCATAGAAAATTTGGACCACACCAGTTGCCACAAAAATATGTAGTGGCTGTCATCACGCTGGTTTGTAAGCAAGGCACATTGTCACCTCTAGGAAAGCCTCCTTCATTAATAATAACATCAATGTGACATTTCCATTTAATCCTAATGACTTCATAATTATTAATTACTGTCACTACAGAAGCAAAATCCCAGGGAAGGTGGAATCTCAGCCATACCATTCTTCACACTTACCAGGTATTTTCGGGTTACTTTATCCAGGAAGAAAAAAAAATGATTCAGTAATTACTGTTGAGAAACAGTCATCATTAATATAGAAAAGCTGAAAGAGTTGCCGAAGATTCTTCTGCCAGCCTTAAAAAATAGAATTAAAAACAGCATTTCCTTTAAAAAATGTTACGACAATTCAGTTTGTTCAAATCACACCTTGAAGTTGTCAGTGTGTTGAGCACACACATCAAATAATGTTGTTCAACTTTGGACTAAATCCTGCTGAGTTAATAATAAGCATGATCCTCATTGTCAGTGATTTGCAAATTTATATTCTATTACTAATAGCATCTATGCTAATTTAAATCTGCATTGTCCTATTTAAGCTTTTGGTACTTCAAATATTTAATTTAAATTAGTGAAATGAAACCAACTTTTTATATTAATCAAATTGTTTTTTCAGGTTATTTGAACTGTGCTCATTGCAATTGGGAAAGGTCCCATTTAGCAAGTCAAGGGAGAAAAATCCAAATTGTCTTCCACATAGTATAATTTTGTGGAGTTAGTTTTTCAAAATTATGGAATACTTTGAGAGGAAGGATTTCTGATGCATTTCAAATGTGTCAATATTTACACCCGTTATTGGCTTTGCTCTTTTTGCTGCATTAAACTGATTCTATATTTAGAGGAGAAGGTGAAACAGACTGACTCCCTGTATTTTTCCCCACACTGAAGAAATGAGCCAGATTACAGAGGACAGAGATAAAAGTGGATGAGAAATGGATTAAACTACATATATTGTGCTCAGTGAGGGAGTCTGATAATATATAAATGCTGTAAATACTCTTTTTTTTAATAAAGGTCTTATGTTAAAATTGGTTTTTTCAGACCTCTTTATGGAGGTGGCTTTGAAGAATGGTAGCATTAGCCTGAGGTAACCTCCACCTAAGTCTCAAACTTCCACTGTATTTTAGATGTACCTTTGTACCAGAGGAAGGCATATAAATACAGACATTTAGCACATGCTTATCTACCCCACAGATGTCTGTCTGCCTCTGAGAACCCAAGTTATTCAAGGATATATATCATGGATTACTTAGACACCTATTAAAAATTTGATCCTTAAAGGTCAGTTGTTTTCCTTGAGGTATTCAGTAGAACAATCCTTCAGATTTATACCTAATAAATATATTCATATGGAGAACCCACTATAAGTTTTCATTGAAATGTAGAGCTCTTTGAAGCGTCACTTAATATCAAATTTGTTTTGTCATGGTCTGTTTATAACACAAATAGGCAAACTTTATAAACTGCTTGGTAAAGAAAAAAAGATTACTAACCAGTAAATCTTTGGATAAGAATGAGTGGCCCTCACATACCCACATCAGCATTGGGAAATTGAGAAACCTTTCTGAAGCAGCACTGAGTGAACAGCAACACACCTTTGTTAAATCAATGCTGATAAATGCATTTACCCATGAAAAATGCTATGGGTATGCCCTGCAGCAAGGCAGGATGTAGCAGTGCAGCGTTAAAAACAAGAACCTCTGCAAGAAACACGAGACTAGAAATGCTGTGACTGCTGTCGAAGGCCTAGAGAAGCATTTTGAGGAGTTACAGAGACCCCAAGCACACGAATATGTGGAAAGATGGGGTTTATGGCCATAAAACCACAAGCATGTCACAGATATGTCCAGGCAAGAGCAGTGTACCAAGGCTACTGATGTATTGAGGCTCTTCAGAGTCAGAAAATTGACAGGGGAGAAAAGTTGGGAAGCTTTGAAAGGTGAAGTCTGTACTCTGGGGCATGAGTGGAATAGCAAAACCTTGCTCTAAAGGTGAAAACCGAGTGGTTACTAGTTAAAAACCAAGGTCCCAGAATGGAAGAATTTAATTACGATGCCAGCTGTACACTCTGTAAAGAGTTCTGGGATGTGGAAGACAGTATAGCAAAAAGGAGGGCAGTGCAGGCTTTAATTAAACACAGAGCACAGAGCTGGCCCTCTAAATCAATCATTATTTCTTGGAGGCAAGGACAAGTGCAGCGCCGTGCAAATGTGTGAAGAGAATTTTGGGTAACAGCCCTGCAGATTTCTCAGAGGAAAATGCTTTGACAGATGCCGAGTGGGACTACTTCTCCTTATGCTGAACCCAAAGGCAACAAAAAAATTAAAATTACTTCATGGCATCCAAGGGAAGTGTAAAAGAAATCTTGATGTGTAAGGCTTAGAGTTTATTTTTGCCCCAGGTTTGGAGTGAGGTATAGGAAAGAAAACAGACTGATAGTCTGATTCAGGTAAAATTGAAGACATCACTTTGAGCAATTCAGAATAGTCTTCTTCCCATGCAAAATACTGATTCTCGTGGTCATCTTGCATGCTTGACCACAATTAAAACATTGGTCCACCTCTTGATGAGGTTTAAACATGCCAGCATCCATAAACATGAGCAGGAACATGCTTCCTGGACTTCAGCCAAGGATCTTAGTCCAGTGCCTTTAGTGGGAAGTGGCCTGAAACACCAATCTGCCAGAGAATGAGAAAGTCTGCTCGCTATCCTAGTGCAAAAATCATCTCTGAGGAGAGTTCCTGGTGATCAACCAGCACTGGGGCTTTGCAAGCGAGCTGACAAAAAGGATTTATTTTTAAACTCTGCGACAACAGGTTCTCGGCCATGACATCTGTAAATGCCCGTCATTTAAATGGTGGGAAAGGGAGCACCGTGGAGTCTTTTCACTTGCATCTCCCTGTTTCTTGGAGTTATATTTCCAGTCAGTGCTTCCCATGAACCTTGTCCTAGCATAATGTGACAACACCACAATCAGAAGGAGCCAGCGGCCCGTGACTTGAGGACACCAACCATGACAGGAACAGGCTTTGGGCGGGGAAGCCGGCGAGGCTGAGACGTGACAAAATAGTTCTGGCGATGACAGCAGGAGACTGGATGGATCCTGTGAGATAACCATCCAGCTCTTAGATTTTGGGTTTGTGAGAGAAATGGGAATGACACTGACCTTCAGTGAATCCAACAGAACTAGGCCGAAAACGTGCAAGATTTCAAATCCACTGTGACAGGAACACAATCTTTGTACCTCCTCCTAGGTCTTGTGAAAGAGCAGCTCCACCTTTGAACACTTTCAGCATTTCTCTCTGACAGCTCTCTCTGTCCCTCTAGCATGAAAGTTGCTTGCTGCTTTCTGAGCAGATCAGAGGGAATCAGAGGGATAAAACTGTTATTTATCCATATCCATATTTCAGGAAAGGCTCCAAAAATTTGCACATTTAAAATCTTGCCAACTCTGCACGAATTTATGGTCATCTGTGAACATGAAGTACTCTAAGCATGTAAAGTGCTTAGACACATTCTTAAAAAAATAATCTGTTTGTAGTAAAAAGAACCTTTTGTTTCTCACTGACATGAGTCCCATCCCATGCAAGTAGCTGTGTCCAATAAAAAAAGAAAAATTACTTTTTTTATCTGTAGGTAAGAAGGCACCTTCTCTATTTAAGGTTTTCTATGTACCATCTGACATGGGATAGTGGTATGGCAATATTTGCTCAGAATTTCTTTGTTGGCTCATGTCTGGTTGGCTGCTCAGTGTTGATGTGCATATTTAGTTGTTGGAAAGAAGGAATTGTTTGACTGGAAATAGATCTAAGTCTGGAAGACTCCACATTTTCCAACAAAGCATTCTACAACCCATTTAACGGTGGAAAAAAAATGTTTGGGAAACCAGGCAGCTACTTCTAGGACATGCTAAAGTCTTTTTACTGAGGGGAAAGACCTTGAATCAAGCATCTGGAAACAAATCACTCACAACATTCCTGCAGCTTTGAAGCAAAATGTGTGGTCAGGATGGAAGGCAGGGGAGAAAAACGAAATCCCAGAATGAGTTTCCCTCTTGCAGTCATCAAAACCTCTTGCGTTTAATTTGTCCCAGTTGCTTTGGCCTGCACCAGCAGTGAGAGGAACCCACGCTGAGGAATCCCCCACGACTGGAGACAGCCACAGATAACATCACAGCTCAGTTACAATGATAGATCTGTCAGGTCTGCATTTCTACTCATCTGATGGCACAGATATTCCTGAACCTGCCCTCTGCCACGAACATTTTCCATTCTCTTGGATGAAGAATTCTCTTTCAAACCTGTTTTCACTGTAGGGAACAGAGCTGGAATGCAAAGCCATCACCTCTGGCTTTGAGCTGTAGCTGGGATGTGCTTGGTTGCTCTGAAGAAGCACAGACCTACTTGTTTTTAGCAAATGTGTAGTTTAAATACTTTAATAAACACAGTTCTTTTCAAGACATGTAGCAAACATAGTCTCCATCCCAATGTAAATGAAAAGCAAAACATACACCCCAGTTTCACTGTAAATAAAGGAACTGAAGCTGAAACTAAAGACACACAGAATTCTGTAATACCAAACCATCATCCACAGAAGACCAATAGAAATATTTAAAAGAACACTAGTTCAGGAATTGCTTTGTTTTCTCCATTTGTAAATGAAAATGCAAGATAACCCATCTACTATGAAATAATGTGTTAATGTGACTTACTGCCTTATCAGGGGTTCCTAAGATAAATAACCTTAGATCTTGACCTTTCCAAGATTTGAAGACCATACTTAAATCTTCTGATTACTTTTCTTCTCCAGAGGAACTGAATCCCCTTGCTATGGTGCAGCATGTGAATTAAGCCTCTCTTATAACTATTAGATTTCTAAACCCATCATTAGGCATGGCAGATTTTTTTTTTTTTCAAATAGTTGCCAAACTTTAATTCTAATAAGTGTGTCATCTAATTACATTATGTGAAATGTAATGGTGAAATGAGCTTGCTAAATCATTTTAAATATGTCAACTGCCATAAGTCAGGCTTTACTAGTGTGGTCATACCCAGCAGTTTTTAAGGTGTAAAGGATAGGTAAAGACTAATTTCTGCCAAGGAAAAGCTCCTTTCTTCCTAAGGAAAAACCCTAAGTGAGTAGGAATTCATAGAAACAATTACACTTTTCTGCGTTTACCCTCAAGTAACGTGGCACAGAAGAGTATTTTACAGCAATTTTGTTACATTTAACTGAATAATTTTAAAACTTTTTCTTTCCATTCATTTTAATGTCTACAACCTTCATTTCTAAAGGCTTGGGTTTTATGAGTCAACTTGCAGGTGATTCAATGCTATTATATGGTACAAATCCCTTTTCCAGGATGAAAGGAATCCCCAGAGAATAATGGAAAATTCCCTTCCTTCTTTCCATTTGTCCTGTCTGTCCCTGCAACAAGATAAAGTTTTTCAAAAGCATCTCTGAGAATACCTATGAACATGTAAGAAATTAATTAATTTGTCACATTGATATATGCTTTAAGAATTAGGTATTATCAGTACTGGAGTGCTTTTATAACTTCCTGTGGTAAACTAGAAGGCTCACTGGAAAAGTAATTCAGGGAAAGTGTTTTGGGATTCAAAATACTCCCCAGAGAATGGATTGTCTTCTCTATCTACAAAAGCAAGTCTTGAACATGACTAAGGCACTTAAAATTTGATTTTTAATAATCTTTCTGGCAATAAATTGTATTATATTCTACAGGTGGTTCCATTAAGGTGGAGTGAGTATTTTATAGTTAGTTGTAAGAATGAGTCGTTAGGCCTTATCCCTACCTCAAACTTAGAGTAAATGGAGAAAAAGGATACTAAATATGAGAATTTGAAGAGTCACAGGAAAACAAAAATTAATCAGTTTGGCTTTTTCACTGACACATATATAATAATAATTAATATAACAAAAAATCAGATGTACCAGTCTGAATGGCTCATGTGAAAGGACCAAATTAAACATTTATTACAATATACTTCTCACTTTTGGTCAGTTAATATGTAAAAAAAAAATGTTCGTATTTCTAAACCCAGAATTTTAAAAAAGTTCTTATTTTACAATTTGAAAATTTACCGTCAGTAATAAATTCAGAACCACAAAATGTTTCAAACTGTGTTGTGGTAATCTGCAGGAGCACATTAAAAGGAATGAAGATACTTGAATGTTTCTTTTTAAACAGTACAAGGAAGCAAGAAAAACCCTCTCAAAATCCCCCACAAAAAAAAACCCCAAACCAAAACCATGCAAAAAAATCCAGAAAAAAAAGGGTTTGCATTTTTGCATCCTGTTGAGAAACTGCCTGACAAATCACATTCTCAATCCATTTTCAAATAATCCCTAGAAGGGTTGGAAGGGTTAACTTGGGGAAGTTGTATCCTGTACATGATGTAAACCAGATGCAGGTATATTACTGACTTATTTCAAAAGAATTGGGTTTTTCATGTTACCTAACATTTTCTAAACATTAAATAAAATTTAAAAGATACGACTGACTCTAAACTACAACTGGTAAAATTTCCTTTATTTTTTGATTACCTGACTGCTCTGGTGTTTCCCTGAGTCCCATTAGATACTTTGTGCTCTTCCATTTTCAGAACTGCCTGGCTGAAATATCAATGGTTAGGCTCTTTTTAAGCAAATATTTGCTCTTCAGCAAAGTTGCTGTCTTCAGGAGACAAGGAATATTCCTTGCTGAAATGAGTACCTTTTTGATTAAAACAAAAATTGCTCATGTACCTCAAAAAAAAAAAAAAAAAAAAAAAAAAAAAAAAAAAAAAAAATCAAAAAAA
>VXBB01022675.1:725102-753260 GCA_013399915.1 Illadopsis cleaveri
AAAAAAAAAAAAAAAAAAAAAGCTCTCATGGAAAATTGTCACAGTGAGGGGAGCACACAAGAATATTCCAGGCAGGAAGCGATCTCATAATCTGAAGACAGGCTGGTTTGGTAGATCCTTCACATTCAGATAGCAGAGATAAGCATCTCAGTACTCGTTCCTCAGTCTCTCAGTTTCCTCCAGCCCCTGGTCTCCCCTGTGTTCCTGCAGAGTTTTTTTGGTGTTTTTTTAGGTGCAAAGGCAGCTTTTGAGTGCCTGGGTGCTGGTGGGAGGCACAGCTGGCTCCATATCTGCCCCTACATCACAGGAGTCGCCAGCCTGTGCACTCTCTGCACTTCCAGATTCCTTTGATTTGCTTTCCTCAGATTCAGATTGGAAGCAGCGTTCCGTATGCTGGCATACCAGGCAGGAAAGGAGAGCTTCCAGGGTAAAGACTGGTGGCAAAGGCAGAGTGCAGTCATTCTATCCAAAACATGTGAGGAATGAGGTAATATGGGCTATTCCTCCCACTCCCCGCAGGATTTCAACAGAACTGCAGCCAGCTGAAGGCATTGATCTCAAGCTGCAGTCCTCTTGGAAGGTACTCCAAAGAGTGGGAAGTTCATTTACAGAGGAATTAAAGCCTCTTTCAAACCTCAGCACTTTATAGTCCAAGCTCTTTTGGCAGCGTTTTCTTCCTAGAGTCACACAACCAAAATACTTCTCCCTGACGTATGCAGGGGGAGACACAAATTACATATTTTCTCATTTAGTTTTTGAAACACAATCATTTACCACAGGCATGAGTGTAGTAAAAAGCAAATGAAATTGGTGTCTACTGGTTCACCTCCTGAAGAACAGGGAACAAGCCAAACCATGACTGAAGTGTTCTGGCAGGAATACGCAGTTTTGTCATTCCACTTATTAGAAGATCCAGGTCAGTGACAGACAACCAGTTGTCACCCTGCTTCACTATTTACAGCAAACAATAGGGCAGCTTTCAAAGTCCTGTTTTAAGTACTGAGCATCCCCTATGTGCCTTTTAGTCCATGTGACATCATTATAGAAACACAGAATGGGTTGGGTTGGAAAGGACCCTAAAAGCCCATCTCATTCCAACCCCCTGCCGTGGGCAGGGACACCTTCCACCATCCCAGGTTGCTCCAAGCCCCATCCAACCTGGCCTTGAACTCTTCCAGGAATGGGGCATCCACAGCTTCTCCAGGCAACCTGTGCCAGGGCCTCACCACCCTCACAGGGAAGAATTTCTCCCTAATCTCTAAACTATATCCTCTTCATCTTAAGGCCATTCCCTCTTGTCCTATCGCTACATGCTCTGGTAAGAAGTCCCTCTCCTGCTCTCTTGTAGCACCTTCAGATACTGGAAGGTGCCCTAAGGGAGAAATGATGCCTTAAATTTTAGCTTTCATGTTTTTCAGATTCTGTGCTGCCTAGGGGTGCAGTTCTGAGCCTCATATTAAGTCTTAATAAGCTCTCTTCACAGAGTAGGTAGACAAAACAAATCCTTTTCCAGATGGAGACCAAGGACAATGAGTACAACTTTCAGGCCCAACAACACAAACAATGGTGGCCTGAAGAGAAAAAACAAGAAGGATAGGACCTCATAATCTGAAGCTGTAATTGGACAATTAAACCCCAATATGCAAATGGACCAAAACTTATAAAAGTGTGAGACCTCGTGGCGGGTGGCCCATTTTGTGACCATTTTGGGTCTATCTTGGGTGTAGCCCTGGCCAGGCTCTTGTCCTGCCCAAGGTGTACCCTAAAGGCCTTTCAGTAAATACCTGCTTTATTCTGTAGCTCTGTCCAGTCTCTGTTCCAGGTCAGCCTTCCCAAGGCATCAAAAACCTTTTCCTCTCCAGGTTGCACAACCCCATCTCTCCCAGCCTGTCCTCATACAGGAGTGCTGCAGGCCCCAGTCACCTTCCTGGTCTGCTCTGGACCCATTCCAACAGATCTGTAAGGTCTGAAAACTGCTTTTCATTCCTCTATTTCAGACAGGACAAACATTGTCAAGAGGGTTAAATGGGTGCTTTCAGTCAAGTGTAAAACCCCAAGAAATACAGAGCACTGAGCAGCAGGACTGTGCAGCAGTGAGTGTGCAGCACAGCAAACAGGCTTCTAAAGCTCTTTTTGATCATATACACACCCTCTCTTACTCCTGTACAACACTGAATCAGCTCCTCTGCATGAAAGAGTTCAGCCTCTGTTTACAGAAACAACGTCCCAAAATTTTATGAGTTCCAGCTTTAGTACTCGTGCTTTCAAAACCACAAAATATTTTAATTTCCAAATCTCTGTGGCTCCTTTTCAGAAAGTGTTCCTGATGATGTCCCATTGATAGTGTTTTGTGTTAGGAACATCTTGAAAGAAAACAGTATTTGCCATACACTTTCTACATGCTTTTGTCTTTGTACTAATCAACCATCTGCACCCACAATCTAGATATTTTCTCTTTCAAATTCTTTTATCATGTCCTATGGTTTATTCAGATGAGCAAATGATGCCATTCACCTCTGAATCCTGCTTCTTTTCTAGGAGGCATAGCAAAGCATTATACCTATGTAAGGTTTTAAGTAATTCTTTGTTTGATTCACAAGTCCACGACATCCGTGGATCATTACTTCATAAAGCAATTTATGGCAATAAGATGTTCTCCATTAGCAAACACAGGTCAAAGGAAAACAAAACACACACAGAATAAAGAAGATCTTAAAGCCACATGTTTTCCAGACAGAAGATGGGAAGATCTCCAGTGGAATCTTGATTTAATTCAAGCACTGGAGACTGCACAACTGGTGTTGCTATTTCTCCCCATCGTACAAAGTAAAGCCTTTAACCTGACCTTGGGGCAAACAAAAAATTAAAGAGGCTTTTGTCCTGTAGAACACAAAACCCCCAAGATTTCCTATGCTGTGATTATTTTTCTCATTAGTCTTGCCTTTAAAAATAATCCACAAAGCCATAACTTTTCCTTTGATGCTTTGGAGTGAGAAAAGTAATGATATCAACAATAATTTGATCATGTACTAGTCAACATTAGTCTTTATGTGGTTTGAATTTGCCTTCAGCACACTCCACATTCCAAAGAGTGACTACAAGGAACTTCAGAGTTCAAGCAATGTATGGATTCCAGGAGGCTCTTCCTCATGCCAGTAAAAAAAAATGGATTTTTTTCCAAAGAAGCAAGTGGCAAATGGCTGTTCCCTTAGAAGACCTGTAAGGTTCCAGGTAGAAAAATTGGACTGTAGGATTTATCACCTTGAACATCAGGGAAACTTTGTTCTGGTGGAAGCTTGTTTAAAAGGTCTTTTTTAAGGAGCTACGCTAAATTAAGAAGTTGAGTATGAGATTCTCATAAAACCATCAGAAAATAAACTGTAACAATACTCTTTGAGCTGAAATTGTGTATAGTATAAGAAAAGGCATATTAAAACCATTCAGGGACAGCAACTTACAGAGTCAGCATGTAGGACTCCTCTGTATCTACATAAAATTTAATTTTATCATATCTTCAACCATCCTGCCTGGAATCCTTAACCTGTGAAGCCTTGCAAGCTGATTTAATGCAAATAGAAGAAGTTAAAGAAATTCTAGGTGCTTCAGGTTTGTTGCCCCTCTAAGTCTGAAAGACTTCTCAGCATCACAGTGGGAGTGCATCAGGACCTGGAGTTTGCCTGGATTTATGGAATATCAGGTCTTGGATCTAAACACAAAGTACCACCAGTTCCCCAGCCAATTTCAACTTGTTTTTCAAAGTGCTGTGGTTTTGTGCTCTGTCCTGTGTGTCTGCTCTGGCCTATCCAGGAGGAAACCCCAAGAAACCAAATTTCCACTGAGTTGCTCCTCAGCCCCGAGTGCATGGCAGCCACAGAAAGGAGAGCAAAACACAAACTACACCTGTAACATGGATTTGGTGTTCCCAGCCTTTTTTGTCCCAGACAAGCAGCTTCTCCAAGGCAGTCCCGTGCATTCTTTTTTTACCTCTTCAAAATTATTCTGGACTTTTCTTACTGTTTTCTTCCAGAGAGTGGCTTGACCCATAGCAAAGGTGTTCTGTGGTCTTGAAAGGTGTAAGGCAGTTCAAAATGGAAGAGATTACTTTATTTATTGTTATTTGGGTTTTTATCACCAGTCTTTAGAAAAGCCTCTTTGTGCTGCCATGGCTTGAGTGGAGGCACTCTTTGCTTTTGGCAAAATTTGTAAGGAAATTCCCTTTCAAAATTGCCACAGGTTCCAAGTATCCCTCTTAAAACTGTCAGTAATTGCATTTTATTGCACAACAGAAATTCTCTCAATCTCCTTCTGTTTACTGTATTGTAATTAAACTTCACGAAAGACACCAAGAAATGGCAAATATGAACAGCTTAAATTTAAGTGGAATAAATGATGGATGTATTCTCACAAAACCTCCAAAATTGTACATTTTCTTAAACAAGATGCTTGTTGTCTCTATAATCTTTGGGGGTTTTTGCTTCTTGTTTTGGTAGTGGCTGTTTATGTAGCAACGCTAACAGACACTTGATCATTCTTCTGATTTTAATTACTCCTGACATATTTTGTTTAAAATTCCACACTGCTGTTGTAAGACAGTTTTACTGTAGACACTGCTTAGTGATATTTCTCCCTGATGAAAACATCACAGTTAGCGGGCCCTTAAGGTCAAATATTTCCTGCTGCAGCTCTGGAAGTTCAGGAACTTCCCACCACATTTATTACTGTTTTGTTTTTAGATAAACTTCCCACAGAAAAAAAAAAATACAGGCCTTAAGAATTAACTCATGATGTGTCGTCAAACAAATCTTAAGGGATACTTTAATGAGGAAAATTGGCAGTTTCATCTTATAATTTTCTTACTTGCTAGTGGAAGGCATATTCTTTTTTAGGTTAATTTGTTTCCATAGCCCAGTTTCCTCTCCAGCTTCAGAGGACTACAGGATAAAATAGCCTGCAGCTGGAAAAGGCGATGTGAGTTATTGAATCCAGTATTATATTACAAATAATCCCATCATCAATCTTCCATCCCCTTAAACGTGGTAAGGTGTATTTGTGGGCAGATGCAAGAGAGCAAAGTGGGACAGTTTTGTCCCTTTGTTGGCTCTACAGTGTGAAATCTTTCAAGTTTCTCAGTGTTCTCAAAGGTCTTGAGGGCACCTGGGACCATTCATTTAATCTCAAGGTCCTCTGAGGATGCTTTGCTGTATTTATAACACAGGAAAAACTTTTTTGTTAAAGGAGCTCATTGCTTCTCCTTTGTGAGGCAAATCTATTTTCATTTCACTGGACATTGTGCGTTAAATATATTATTTTATGTTTTATAGATATCTGCCATGGTCACTGAGATACAGCTTAGAGTGTGAGATGAGGAACATTCTTTATTCTTCAGCTTGGAGGTAGAAGAAAATAGTGGGGCAGAAGAGGTGGGAACGAAGGCTGAAAGCACACACACGTCTGGAGGAGAAAAAGGCTGGAGTCTGGTCTCTGCTTCCAATATGCCTTTCACATTAAAAAATAAAATAAAAATAAAAGACCCTTTACTTAGAGGGAATCATCTTTTTGGATAGGTAGACAGATAGATATCCTATCTCACAGATATTTCATTCTTATAGTCAGTCATTGAGAATGATATTTGTTCCCCTGTATCTTCATCCCCTTGAAAGGCAAGTCCCTCAGCCAAGCCAGTCATTTAGGACCTGTCTAAAGCTGTTTGAAGTCCCTGTGTAAAGAGAAATGTCCTGGGCACATGCATTTCACTGAGGATAGACAATTATCTTTGGTTGGGAAGAAAATCCTTAGGAGGCACTTCCCTGCATGGCTTTTTGTTCGCTGTGAGCTCGGAAAAGCGAGACGTCAGTTGGGACTTCAGTGCCATCTGATGGGTCACCACTCTGGGGACTGATGGAATCTCAGCTATTCCTCTGCACTTCCCTTTTAGAAGTTCTCATTTTCCTTTCTTTTTTTTTTCAATTTCTCTGCCTCTCAGGATTTATTTCAAAGCAATTTCCTAGCAGCATGACATCTTTATGGAATGTGCGGTGATCTTCAGCAGGTTCCTGCCACTCTCAGAAGAGGCTGACACATCTCAGCTGGATTTGCAACTTGGCCTAGATAATGACATTCTGTATAAAAATATGTTTTCTCGTGGCTCATTTCTCCGTTCACGTTTGGGTAAGCAGGGTTATTTTCAGCTGAGGTTATGCAAAAATATTGTGATGAGAAACGCAATTTAGAAACTTCTTCATTATCCATTAGAAGTCCACTCTGAATCTCATTTTTCTTGAGTATACTCAGATGATTTGAATAATTAAAAAGCTTAGCATAACTTGAACTTCTGCATACAAGAAGTCTGGAGGAAACTCAATCAATCCACTGAGGGATCAGAAACAATGTTTTATGGTGAAAGTTTTAATTTTGAATAAATGTAGCAAAGCATCATTTGGATATTCATTAATCAATATTAGAATCATAGCTTTATGCAGAAACAAAAGCATTTTTAATAAAATAATGACCATAATGATGACAATGATGGTAGTAATGATGATGATCGTAATAATGAGTACAATACTAAGAGATTTCCATTTGCTTTCATGATTGCAGTACTTATGTTTTCATATAATAATTAAAGAATGCAAAATTCTCAGAGAAAAGATCAGAGGACAATTTAGTGGTGGTAAGGCCAGTTCCTAGAAAAACATTTGACACAGTTATCAATAGATAATTATAAAGGCTTAACACATATCTTTAAGCAGAAATTGCAACAGTGTCATCAGTTACAGTATTTAATGACTTCTGAACACATGATATCAATTCAGAAATCCCAGGATTTTAGGTTGGTTCACTATGACAAGAAATAATTGGATGAAACTAGAAAGAGAATGAGTCAGAGGAGGGAGTAAGAAAAAGCTTACCAATAGTGAAGTCTTGGAAGCGTTGTAATAAGTCATCTGGGGAGGGATGTAGTTCTTGTCACTCAGAGTCTTGAAACAAGGTTGCATAAACACCCAATGTAATGAATATGAACCTAATTAACCTTCCTCAGAGGGACAAGATGGCCTGAGAAACACCTCTCACTCCTAAAATGGTGTACTGTAATTGCATCATTGCTCCCTACCTGTAATGTTTATCTCCAGACCTGAATTCAGACTTGCACCATGGTTTAGAGATGTTCAGACATCGTATTAGGACAGGTGTCACCTGTGAGAAAGACAAGATTTTCCATGTAACAGTCTGAATTTATGTAGCCCTGCCTTGGCCTGCCCATCAGTAAACTTGGTTTCAGTATTAAATAAAGAAAATGTCTATTAAGTTGGTTAAAACTGGCTTGGATTAGTTTGCATTTGAGTTCTCTGTCTACTCACTCTCATGAACTGATCAAAGGTACATATTGCTTTGAATTTACTCATGAAATATGAGTCCTCAACTGGAAAGTTTGGAATTAGCCAAAATATGTGTGGTTGAAGGCACCTTTGAGTTCAGTTCAAAGCGAAAATTCAAGGAAAGGCCAGGTGATTTCTGACATGAGTTGGTAAGCTCCAGCTGCAAAGTGTTGTACTGGAAAGGAATCTAGGTCTGAAGCCACCACCATTCAGCCAGTAATCCCACTGGGTTGAGCAGGAGTGTGCTCAACTGCTACAGAGTGTAGGTGCAGAGAGTAAGGGCAGCTCCCCATCTTCCCTTTTGGTATTCCTTGCATGGCTAGAAAACGCACACACAATACACAATACATGCAGGTGATTAATGAGTTGAAACTAATTAAAAAGTGCCTGGATTTCCATCCAGGCATCGTGTCCATGTCTCTATTCCAGAGAGAGCAGTCATCCAACTAGCTAACTTCAAACTTCCTAAAGCTCCCCACTTGTTAGAAAGTGAGATTCGGGGTATTGTCTCAGTTAATAAACCATGGAGGCTACAGCAGAGGTGACTATTACTGAAATCTTTTGGATTCTCTTCCGAAAGGGAGTGGTAAATTATGTGGAGCAAAGCAAACAAAGGATAGATAGACTGCTGTGGAAGCAGCAGCCAGCCCTGGGTGGGGTGGATTTCCCAAAACAGCTCTGATGTCAGCGGGAGAGGAGTGCGGGCGGATCGCCAGCCCGACGCGATTCTCAACCCAACTCCCTGACCTGCTGCACCTCACCTAATTGTGTTTTTGATAACAGGCTGGAGATATAATTAGAAATGTAAGAGCAATGAAGGAGATTGTAGGTTTGTTTCACACCTTCTGATAAATGGGAAAATAATTAGATCCAAGATACTGTGGCATGGCATGCTGTGTGGCTGATTTCAAAAGCATGGCTTTAGAGGAAAGTGGGATTGTCTGAATGACTCTGGAAAATTGTATTCAATCCCCAGGCACTTGGAAACATAATTTCATTTTTATATGAGAAATTTTAGCAATAACTGTGTGGAATTTTTACTCATTTGGGGAATTATGCCATTTCTACTTGGTGAAGAAATACGAGTGCCTTGGTTTGTTTAAAGGAGAAAATAGTGGGCTGCAAAAAAGTCAGTAGCTTTGGTCATTCCGATGTTATAAAAAGGCAAGCCTAATCAATGAATATTTGTTGATTTTTCAAACTTAAGAGTCTCACCAAATATCTGTCTGAAAATATCTTGGAGACAGTCCTTATGGACTTGTCCTGATTTTGCTGTTGCATTTGACCATGATTCACTACACAGCAGGGTCGCTTTGTGGGTCAAACAAATCTGCAGCTTAGAGACTTGTAACTTCAATCTACAGACTGGGAATGAGCTGCCATTTCTCCTGAGAGAAGGAGAGTGGCAAGAGATATTTCACTTTTTTTTTTTCCATAGCTAGCAGCTGCTCATGATAGCTTTGGAGATCACTTTGTCTCCTTGGTCACAATTGGTCTGGCTGTGAAAATACCTGTGAAATTACCCCCTGAAATTTGGAGGTAATGGTTGCTTGTGCAGGGGTCCTGTGATGGAAGAAATAAATAAGGAAAAAGGAAAAAAAAAAAAAAGAGGGAGGAAAAAATTTGCCAAACCCAAGCATCCCTAGGTACGAACACCCTGCATTAAAGTCAGGGTAACTTGTCCAGGGACTGTGACAATTTGCAGAATTAGAATATCCAGTCCCCAATCAGCTGAATTATACTGACAAAAGCTGCCTAGATACCAATAGGCAATAATCCTTTTCAGCACGGAGATTTAACCAGAAATGACAGCTTTCAAATGCTTATAGCATCATTATCTGTGCCCAGAAATAATCTTGGGAAAATAACACATGAATCTCTACCAGAAGCAGTTGGAAGCAAGAAACTTGAAAAGCAATTTCACATTGCTAAATTCTACAGAAAAATGCTTTGCCATACGTTGTGCACTATGTATGACCTGCACATATTGCATATGCAGTAAATACATTGGTCACAAGCAAACCTCCTCCTGTTTCCTGCTACATCAATAAAAGAGATGGGAAGAACAGACAGGCTACTATAAACAAGCATTCTCTCAGGGAGTGTAAGAATGACTTATTTGATGGAAAACTACCATAGGATCTGTCATCTAATATTAATTATGACTCAAATGTGGGGTTTTTGTCTTGTTCAGGTCATTCCATTTTTATACAATTCACTGGGTGTCTGAGAGTCTCTAGCAGAATGCGATTGCATGGCATGATAAAATTAAGGGCAACAAATCTGCTGTGCCTTATAGCATCTTATATATGGTATTGACAAATTCATCCACATCAGAAATGAATAATTTATGATCATTTGTACTTTTCTGCTCTTTGTCGCCGTATTCAAAAGGATCAGGAGCCAGGCAGACGTGTCAGGATGCTTTCATTTCTCTTGGTGCTGAACAGGAGCAGAGCCCAGCTGACAGAAAGTCTGTGCACAGTACTGCTCCTCTCTTTGCTCCCTGCAGTGTCTGAGATAATTCCCTGTGTGCCAGGAGGTATTTCTGATGGAGCCTGGAAGTGGCTAAGCTGTACAGCAGGGTGATGGTCAGAAAGAGAGGGGGAAAAAAGGAGTTCCTTAGGGAAAAAAACTTCAAAGGGTAAAACTATTGACCCTCAACTGAGCATTGCACCTACTTCTTGAGCTCTCCTGCCACTCTAGGAGTTTACTACAGTGTCACTGTAGGCACAGCCACACCATCGTGAGCTCATGCAATTTTTTGCACATTCCAAATTGCTGGTAGAACCCTCAGAGCCCTTTCTGTGACCAGCCAGGGACACATTTTACTGTGGTGGCTCTATTGATGGCAGTGAGACACGGGAACTTGCAATAGCCAAAAGTCTACAAAAGCACTCCAAAAATTAAGTATTAACTCTTCTAGTCATGTTTTCAGCTCACATGCTCTTTCCACCTCTTATTTTCATGGGCTATCTGCAGTACAGCTCTTATCTCCAAAGAAGGGTTAGCCAGCAGACTTACACAGTTTAAACCTTGCACTCAGCAATTCTTTGGGATCACTTTTATTGTGAAATATGAGCACAGGTTCCCTTTTATTTTTATGCTGCTGGCTTCTGTGGGAAAGTCTAGCATTTTATTGAGGAGGTTAATGCCTCGGGACACTGTGTATAAGAACTCAGGTTGACAGATATTTAAATACGTTAACAGAAAAATAGGTTCAAAAATACTGCCAAGCATAGGCTTTGTTCTATAATACCTCTGCATTGCATATATTATTTTTATTATGTTGGGCTGTTCCTGGCCTGAATTCCAGAAGAATCCTGCTCCTCAAGTTACATTAGCACTCTGCATCTCCATCTATACCTTTGCATCCATTGATCCTTTATGACCATGATCCAAAGAGCAATCAGGAAACCAGTGATTTGATGAGATCACTTATCCAGCCCTAACATTCCTAACAGAGCTAAATATAGGACCAGCATTCATATAAAAAAAGCCAAATGAGCAGTATTTCCTGCTCTCCCTATCAATTATGCTTATGCAGTTCTGGATACCTGCCATAAGTATTTCATGTTGGCTCCTGATTTCCAATCCTATTCTCACCTGGCAGAGCCAAAAAATAAATAGCCATAACTAAATATATATTGTACATTTATAAAAGCATCTTTATCAAGGTTAAGGAACTGACTGAATATATTAGAAGATGCCTCACATTATCCCTTGAGTGAAGCTGATGTCATCTTATTTTAGTAGTTGGGCTTAAATTTGACACTTAGTGTCTTGGAAGAGGCTTTTTTTTTGTTTGTTTTCATTCACTAATGGCAATAGATAATTCAGGAACAGAGAGGCTGGCATGCAGAATCAGCACATCAAACTGCAGCCAGATTCTTGAGAATGTGGAGAAAACATCTCAGAGGGATCATGAGTGTCTGGGAGGCTCTTGTCTTAGTCATTCTGCTATTTGGAGATGGCCATAAACTTTGAAGTCCTTGCATTTTTTACAATGCTGTTTAAAAGAAAAATACAGAAGAACTCTGCTATCAAATATTCCAATATTTGTTTAACTTATGTCTCTATAAATCCACCTTGCCAGATTCCACTTTCCAGTATCTTTTTTAATGAAATCTGAATTCTCTGCTTTCCATTTTCATAAATTGTCATAACTTTGAATAATCACAGAAAAAAAAAAGTAGAAGTTTCTCATATGCTTCTTTACTTATGACTCCTTACTTCAAATATTTCTATTATTGTATCCAGTGTCATAAAACTTCTTTAGGGAAACAGTCTCAATATTTTAAAGTCATTTAAAGTGAGACGTTTTTCCATCCCATTGCCCATTCTTATTACCCTTTTCTCAGCATCTTTCATGTTTAATCTGCAATATCTTTTCTAAAACGACCTAATGAATATTCTACACAACTTTTGTAGCTGAAGCCATACTCTGAATTCTGATACCTTTTCTCCCTGTGTACTTTGTCATCTGATCCACTTGTTAAATTAATTCACTTTTGGATGGATATGGCTGTATGCAGGAAGAAAGGGATAATTCTGCATCATTAACCACAGCTGCAGGGTTATTACCAGGTCCCTTTCTTAAACTGAGGCTTTTGGACCTCAGCAAGTAAACAATTCCCTCTGGCACTGAACTTTGTCACTTCTCATGTCATAACTTTCCATCATCAGTGAACAGCCTTACTCTGCTGCTCACCCTCCTTTGAGATGATTAGGAAATATATTAAGCATTTAATCCAACACAGAGCCCTGTAGTACCTTTAAAAAAGTAAACATAAACCACTGCTCAGTTTCCTACCATGCTTCTGAGTCATCAGAATGTTCTCTTTTTAATGTGGTAAATGCTCCAGGACAAGATTTTTTGGTAAGGCTCTGCCTATAGTGTCAACTATGTTTTGTTTGACGAATTACTTGATTTTTCCAGTTTGAATCTTCTGATAAAAAGTGAGGTGACTTTTTCCTTGCAAAGGCCATTGGTTAAACTCATTTCTGCTACAATACCAGACAACTTCATATTCTGCTTATAAGTAACATTTTGACCAGATTTCAAACGTGCAGATGTCAGGGTTACCCACACTAATGCTTTTGCTGACCTCTGAGTTATTGTTTTAAACATCAGCTGTCCCCAAGTCCTCCAAACACGAGGTTGTTTTTAATGAGAGATCACATGTCTTTGCAGATCACCATTTTTATTTCTGAGCTCCTTCAGGACCCATAAAAGTATGACATCTGGATATCCAGAGTGATAGCAGGAGACAGCTTGGGAAAATAAAAATGAGCCTTGTCTATAAATCAGCCTGGCAAGGTGCCACTATGTCAGTAATTCTTGGAAGGCTTTTGGAAACCTTGCAGTTCGAATTTTTCTTACCCCAGCATGTGCCAGGCAGCCATAGCTGCTAAACTAGGCTTTATTCTATAATCTGATAATATGCACATTGTTAAAATCTAATTTTTAGGAATATTCATTATCGGATCTATGAACAGGCACATATGTAAAGAAAAAGAGAAAATGAGGGGAGGGACATATTTTATACATTTTTATATTTCCATTTCTGTAATAGTGCCTTTTTTTTTTTTAATCCCTGAAGTAGAAATGAAAATTTTAGCTTTGCATGTTTCTGTAAGGAAGCTTTTATTCTTCAAGAAGAAGAAAAGGACAAAAAGCCCCTGTCAAACAGCACACCTCTTGCCTCATTTTAGCAGTGCTAGATGCTCAGTTTGAGAAAGCTTTTCTGTTTAGAGACACTTTTTTTTTTAAACAGAGGGTGGTTATAAGATCACGATACAACAAAAAATACAACTGTGTCCTGTGCATTGTTTTGCCCGTTAGGACAAAGATTTTTTTTTCCCATTCATTGAAGACACGTAGTTGATTACTTTTTCCCCTAAGATTTCTTGTATTCAGCGACATAGTTTCAAACAGCTGAAGCTGCTTATATCTCCTTTCTCCTCCTGTTTCATTGCAGGCTGTGGGCTGTGGGATGACTGAGTAACCTCCTCCTGGGAGAGGGGCAGCAGCTTCCTGCATTGGTGGGGAAGGTGGCTGGGGACAGAATGGCAGCGAGGAGCAGCAGTGCCATTTCCTCAGCGAGCTCCTGATGACACTTTTACCCTAGAGGTATTGTGGTTTTGTGGCTCTCTGTACAGCCCAGGGCTTCCTGCGTGGGTTTTGTAGCTCCCAGAGGACTCTGAATGATATCAGGAGCCCAGAAGACCTGAAGGGAGATATTCAGAGGGCAAGCCTATGAAGAATCTAGATGCTGGCAGTGTGTGTTTAAAAACAAAGAAGAAAAAGACAAGGATAGTGTGTGCATGGAAAACATGGTGAAAAATCATTCAAGGCTGCAGAATGGGGCTAAAGAGAAGCTGTGGGTGCCCCACCCCTGGGAATGTTCAAGGCTGGATGGGGCTCTGAGCAACCTGGTCTAGTGAAACATGTCCCTGCCCATAGCAGGGGGGTGGAACTAAATGATCTTTGAGGTCCCTCCCAACCCAAATATTCTGTGCTTCTGTGATAAAGGTACACTCTGTGCAAGGCAGTTGGAACTTAAAAAGCAATTCCTGAATGAATGGATTACAAGTTTCCACCATTTTTTTTTCCTAGTGGAAAATGATGTTTCCATTTGAAATTTCCATTATTTTTATCAAACTACCATTGTATTCTCAAAAATACTGCCAGATAGAAATTGGATATTCACTTTGAGTGCCCTCAGTGCTAAATGGAAGAAGAAAGATCATTGTTTCAGCTGCCTTTTTCTTCAGGACAAATGAAACATTGAAATAGTAAAATTTCCTGAGGCTAACAAGTTTTAAATTCACCCTTTTATTCACAGGAAGCAGCTAGATGTGGTCAAGCAGATGTCTGCAGGCATGCATAGTATGATGATGTGGTGATTAGAAAGTCACATTTTTCCCATGTTTCCGGAGCTGAATTTCACACATTCACAGAGCTCCAAGAGCTCCCAGTTTAACGTAGAATCATAAACTCATGGAATGGCCTGGATTGGAAAGGACCTTAAAGACCATCTTGTTCCAATCCTCCTGCTATGGGCCAAACCTTCCACTAGAGCAGCTTGCTCAAACCCCCATCCAATCCTGGCCTTGCTTATCCTGTGGATTATTTTGTATTTGCTATTCCTTTTGAGACAAGGGATTCACTCTCAAGTAACCATTGCAATGGTTCCTTGAGAATGAATTTTTGGCCAAGCATCTGCACTTGAGCTGGAAATTCTCAGTCTTTGGCTGAGAACATCTGAGGGGAAGCATTCAGGGGATATGTTTGGAAAGATGGAATGCAGCACACAATGAGGAGCAGGCTGCAGCCGGGGGCTTTGGTGTCAAAAATATTACAGTTTGTACCGCAAGGTCAGTTCAAGGCTGAATTCAAGTGCTGTCTACACTCAGATACTCAATTTAAACAAAGCTGCTCTGAAGCCCTGCATTTCAGAACAGAAATCAAAAGTTAGGGGATGAAGACCTTTGGGGTTTTGGCACTCTGCAGTAAAGCTTGTGGAGTGTTTTACCAGAGTCCAAGAGACTGGATCATGGATATCGAATTGAAATGGGCAGGGAGATCTGCTGTCCTTACCTCTCCTGAATTAGAGCTAACATTAAACAATTGCAATAAATTACCCCTAAGCAAATGGCTTTATTTCTCCTAAAGCTTTAGCTGAGGAATTCATAAGACACTCTCTCAACACCTCCTGAAATGCCTGACTCTTCTCCTTGAGTGACCACAGAGCTTGTTTCTGCCTGTCACAGCAAGAAAAATCCAAGGTGTTCCTGTTCTGTTCCTTATGCCAACTATCCCATACCCACACTGGGTGCAGGTGCACAGTATTTTTCAGAGTAAAGTGCTAAAAAAGACAAGCAAAATGGATGATTTTAATACTGGGATACTTTGGTGACATTGCAAATCCCTCGGGTGGGATTTGAGAGCTTGATAGCAAGCGCTATATGCAGGCTTGTTAAATGGGAGTGGGAGCTAAGCAGGCAAAAATGCTTGATGATCTTGAAGGTCTCTTCCAACCTAGAAATTCTGTGATTCTGTGATTCTGTGAAAAAGAAAAAATAAAAATGAAAGAAAGATGAAAAGATTGGGAAAAGAATAGGAGATTTCTCTCAATACAGAGAAGCAATTGACCCCCAGGAAGATTGGCCATGATTTTCAGAAAACATGAAGGAATGTGAGGGGGAAATCTGCACTGCCCTAGCTAGAGACAAAGGGACCTTATTTTTGGGGATGCTGGTTCCCCATGTTTCCCAGACAATCAACACCCATTGAATTGTCTCTGATTAAACAAGCTCCTCTTGAGGAAGCTGAAATTATTTCTTACTTGGGACAGCCTTGCCCTGAGTAATTTGCTTGTGGAAACACAAACCCCCTTGGCGATGTTCATTTGAGCTGAACTTTCATCTTCTGAGTGTGCAGCCAGTTCCTTAACCATGGACTCTCCCTCCTGCCTACCACAAAACAGTTCACTGCAGGAAATCGAAGTCAAGCTAATTTTTTTCCCCCTTTAATTCCAGAGTGCCCAAAGTGTTGCTATACAGCTGCATAAAACTGAAATTTGACCCTCGGCTGCCTTTCTTCTGTCACCACAGAGCCACAAGATTGAAGACTTTGTTCTCAACTCAGCCACAGCCTGGTGGAAACCAAAGAGTGAGCAAATGTGGGGATCCTTTAAATAGGCTGTGCTTGTATTTTTAGGGATGGGATCTCCATAACTCTCCTGCTAAGAGCAAACAGAATCTCAGGGCATCATTGCTTTCTGTTTGTCTTGTCTGTGATGCCCTGGAGCTACCTATAAAGTTTTCGGTTTTAAAATTAAATGGTGCTTAAAGTGATGTGAAAAGACGTGAGTCATAAAAGGATGGCAGTGTTTGTAGAAAAAGAGACTTTCCAGAGTATTTAATCATTTCTGTCGAGTGGTTCCCCGGTATCCATTGGACTGGGGAGTTCTGCAGGAGGAAGCTGACAAAATTCTGTTTATGACTTTTGCACTGAAGCTCTGGCAATGAGCTGTAAAACCAAGTTGCAGGGAGCAAAGTCAGAACTCCCTGTGAAGTAAGGTGAGGGTGTTCCACATTTCACATCTCCTCAGGATTGTTCCCTTGCTGCCAGTGGAGAGGAATAAGGAAGTATGAAAAGGTCCTGGCAATAGGAGCTTGTCCCTTGAGTTTACCCAGTAAAAATGAAACCAGGGATTTTATTTAATTATTATGTTTACTTAACAGAAATCATTAAACTGAAATAATTAAACTGATTTGATAAAATAATAATAACTATTTGGCATACGAATTGTTAATATTTAAGAAAATATTTGATTTTTGCTGAGCTAGGGGTACAAGCCTGAGTGTTGCATGTGTGTTATTGTTGTGAGGGGTGCTTGCTTTTTGTTCCTGGAGTTGTTCAGTGCAGGCTGCAGTTGTTAGCACTTAACAAGTCCATTAGAGGTGCCTTGGAGAGTGCAGTCGACTGACACTTCTGTGGGGTTATGAATGCATGCAGTGTCTGAACATACTCCTTGGCTCCTACATAATAAACCTGAGGAAAAATAAAAGCTCTCTGTTGCTATAGTAACCTATATTGATATAAAAAAGTGTGGAGAGTTTCCTTTGTGGGTGACAGATGCAGGACACTGGTAGCTTAGCCTTTGTCACACTGCCTGGTTGTGCATGTGCCACACTGTGCATTTCTGTCAGCAGTACTTCACATTAAAAACCAAATATTTTAGTGCAATATGGCTGGATTCTGCTTTTTTAGGGGTTTTGAGTTCACATAACTCAAAGCAATGTTTAGGAAAAAAAAAAAGAAAACAAAACACAGTTTAGACTTACCCATGGCAACTAAAGCTGGCATAAATATATGTCTATTTTTAAATCATAATACTATGCAGCTCTGCAACATATGTTCATCTGCTTGGACACAGCAATAACCATCCAGGCATTGCAACTGTCCTTTAACTCCTCCCTAGCCAAATAATCCATGAGGGGGTGTAAAGTTTGCATGTGGGGTTGTAGAAATGAGAGGGACAGCAAGAGCGGGAGCTGCACCAGCTCAATCAAAATGTTGAATAAAAGCACTGGAAAGGGGAGTTCAGAGGTGATCCACGGGAGGAAAGGTGCTGTGAGCACAAGTCCTTGGGTACATTCTTTGCTTGGAGTGGTGTCTCAGAGCCAGTGCTCCATTTCTTTGCTGTTTTCAGGTCAACATGCTCCATCCAACGCTCAGGACACCGCTGAGCTCCTGGAAAAATAACCATTTTGAACTGCACCAATATGTGGGCTCTTCTGTGGGATGGGTTCTTTTTCACCCTCTGAGGAGTGATAAAGGAAAGAAAAGAGAATGGTTAAACTCATTACCCTCCTGGGACTTTACTTTCCTGGGACTTGTTGGCCCAACACTTTTCAGAAGCAGTGAGAAAGTGGAGTGTAATGCTAAAAATTGCTTTGACACTGGTCAGCAGCCCCTGTGGCAAGCAACAGCTGACACTATATTGTGCAGGATACAAGTCTAATTGTGTTTAACTGTGGAAGAAGTGGAGGATAAAGGGAAAGTAAATCTCCAGAAACCTTGAAATGTGTGTGTGAGAGGAAGCCCAGTTATTCAACCAGTATAATTAGTGCCACAAATTGTGTCGAAATAATCAGCTGGAATTAGTGGAGGTTGAAATGGTTCAGTAAGGGTAGATTTGACTTGCTTGTAGCTTCCAGTTGTCCTCCAGCTCACGGCATTGCTTCCTGCTGTCACAGCATCCTTGTTTCCAGGTGAGGATACTGAGCACAGTTCCCTTTACTGATATTAAGCAAACAACAGAGGTGCTTGGATTTTTCAAATTAACTTAATGGATAAGCTGTGCTGCATTTGTGTTCTTGGTTCTTTTTTTTTTTTTTTGACAGTCAAAACTCAAGAAGAAAAAAAAAAAAGGAAGAGAGTTCAGAGAGAAAACCACAATAGAAGGAAAAGGTAAATAAATAAGAGTCCTGCTTAATTTAAGGCCCTGACTTTGTATTATTGTGACATAGCACACCCAGTATTCCACATCAGAGAGCTTTTTATGTACCTTTTTGGGGTAGCTGCTGCAGTGGATATAACATGGAGCCAAAGAAAGGTTTCAAACAGGAATTATTTCCTCTTTTTTTGTGGTTTTGTTTTTAAAATTTTGTTTGATTTTAACACAGTTTTCCTATTTATATTGTTTTCTGGTTTGTTTTTCTACCAACTAGCATGTGACACCTTGTCACAGCAAAGACATTGGATGCATTTTCTTTTCTAAGCATAAAAAAAGAAGAAGAAAGAGACGTGTAGAACTGAATTATAATCAAACAGCATCCTCTTTAACTACCATGTTAGGTTATAATACAGATATTATTTTAAGTAATTAAAATTCCTGCCATTTCCAATGTCAGATTCAATTAAACTCAGAGGAACACAGAAAGTACAAGTTTGTTATGTTATAGCATAGACATTTGCATTACAAATTTTGCTTTATAGTCAAGCACACACGACAAAAATTATTACTGTTGTTTATATATGCTATGAAAAACAGTAATCCTCTTTTTCAAACACTTTGGAATTGTTTCTCCCCTTAAAGGGACACAATGAAGTCTTAGTGCTCTGTGTTTAAGACAGCCCAAGCAAAAATAAGACCTTGTTCTTATAAATTCATGAATGTTTAGCTTGGTGTACGTGAGCATACCCATAGGGTCTGAAGAAACTACTCATGAATGTAAAAGTAACCAAGGGTAGATGAGTTTATAGGACAGGTCCTTGCCATTAAGATGAATTAAGTAATAAAAAAAGGTTGGTCAAAAACGTTCTTGTTAAAACCTCCTCAATCTGAACAAAAGCAGCAGGAACAAAATTAAAAATAGATTATATTTTTAAAGAAGAATAAAGAATTGACTGTTATACTCTGGAAACATGTGTGAGTGCACATATATCTATATAACTATGGATTTAATTCTAACCTAAGTCAAGTAAATGACTATATAATAAAATGTGTAACACTGAAAAAATTTCAGAATTAATATTGACTGTATATCTGCTATGAAAACCCTAAAACTAGACTAGAATTCATTCTGTCTGTATGGTTAAGAAGGCAAAATATAGTTTGTCTTCCTAGGTGCTGAAGCAGCAGTCTGTTTTATATACCAATACAAAGAAAATTGATAGGAGGAGGGGGAAGCATTGCTTTTATATCACAATAATTTTCAATAATTGCTGTAATTTTCTGGCTGCCTTGCGAACGCCAATTGAAATCTGCACAGCACATGAAACATAATGGAAGATAATTGGAAATGCACTGCATATCATAATCATTGTTCAAGTTATAAAATTACACGGACAAGTCTATATTTCATTGTAGCATGTAATCTATCAAATGGCAGACAGGCTGCATAATGCAGGTGACTGCGATTCTTTTCAGGGAATTGTTAAATAACTGAATGGTTTTGTACAGCAGCAGCCTTCACACAGCACCCTTCATTGCTGCTGTGTCTGAAGGGTTTTAGGCATTGCAGAAAATTTGCTGAGCAGTTTGAATCCCAGGGAGCAGAAGGTAGGCCTGGATGACCCTGATGAACAGGTTAATATGTGGCTTATTCCCAGCTCTTATAGAAGAGCTCCTACTTGAGCAAACTCCCACAATAATTTGACTTTTATTTCCTGAGCCAGCCAGTGAACTATATCTCACTCATCACTTTGGTGTAGCCAGTGGTATTTCCCCTTTGCTTAAATATCTTGCTGGTCTGGATAAATGAAACTTTGCCATGCTCACTGCTTCCCATCAAATATAGAATATATATATATACACACATATAATGGATTCTATATTGTCTGTTCCATATCCTAATCCTCTATTGCAAAGTGACTGTGAAACTTGGTATGTGGTAAAGGCAACCACCTCCACATCACGGAAAGCCAAGGTATGGATGTCCAACAGGAAACTGCTATTTTTGGCAATGACTGTTCCTTTTGGTGCTCATATCAAAATTCAGATGACAGAGAAGACAAAATTCCCATATTCACAGGCAAAAATACTAAGCCCTGTCACACAAAATGTCATTCTTTGGGCCGTTCCCAAACACCAAGCTTGTAAAAAATTCTTGTCAGGTAATTTGAAATTACTGTGCAGTAGTGGGTTTCTGAAAAGTGAGGATTTTTAATACTCAAAAGAGCTGAATTTGCTGAGTCATTTTCTCTAAAAGGGGTAGGGATTTTTTTTCCAATTGCCATTTTTGGCAGCCTTTTTTTGCTACAGACATCATAATTGCCTGAAATTGAGTGCCAAAAAGAGACTGATGGGAGAATCTCAAGACAGAAAATAATTAGCTCAAAACAAGGCAAGTAGTCCCACACCAAAAAAAATTGCTCATTCTGTTGGAAATACAGAAAACCATATATCTTTTGTTGTTGTTGTTGGTCAATCAATGGTGCTATCAATAATCGTGCTGTTAATTGAACAATTGTAATTGTACAGTCACTGCTGCAGTTTCTTCCCATGCAGATTAGCTTTAAAACATTTTGCCTTGAGGTGCACTCCCTGGTACCACTTCATTTTTTCAGTTGGACATGGAAACCATATCTTTGACTGGCATCTGGTGAAATTTGAAGCCTTCATCATAGTTTAATTAGTTTCTCAAAAAGATAAAGCTAATGAAAAGCATATTTTCCAGAAGTCCAAACTCTGTAAGAAATTAGAAAAAAATATTACTGGGAACTTTGCCTTTTCATATGTTAGAAGTTAAAAAATGCTATTTTATTGGACTGTAAGGCCAAATAGGAGTTGTTACTTTATGAGGTTATGGGGCAGGCTCTCATAACTGAATCAAGCAGAAATGGAAATCATCTGAAAGAGAAGGTCTAGACTGCCTTGTCTGTAATTTCTGAGCAGCAGCCTGAAATGAAGACAGTCCCCAGGATGTGCTGGATCTGTGTGGATGTGGTGCTTGGGGACATGGCTGTGCTGGACTTGGCAGTGCTGGGTTATCAGCTGGGCTCGGTCCTAAAGGTCTCATCCAACCTAAATCATTCCACGATGATTCTGATATTCCATATCAGGCAAAGACAAGAGCATCCTCCTCCCAGTGTCCCCTCACTGTTCCCCCACGTTTCCTGCATTGATGTGCAGTGGTTGCTGTACTGCCAGATGCCCTGCAACACCTCCTGACATGAAAGGGAGCAAGGCAATTCCCAAACTCCTGGGGCGGAGAAATTAATTTGGACTCGCTGAATCATCTCGTGCTTGATCATTTGTCTATCCAGGAGCTGGGTCTTGCCTCTCCCACAATCTCTAATGACAGAACAGAAGCCATCTATTGATTTCAGCAGGGACCAAAAGACATGTTCATTTTCAAAATCCCTCTTTAAATACATGGATTGTCCCTGGCATCAAGTCAGAGGGAGTGGTGCTTGTGGAGCAGCTTTCTCCCATGGACTGGCAATGGATAGACCTGCCCAGAGCAGTCACTGAGTGAGATCTTACCCAGCCTGATGCTCTCAGGGATCCCTGATGCAGCAGCCAGCAATTCATCCTGCTCACAGGGAAGCAGACATTTGGCAAAATAATTTGTGGTGAGGATTGTTTTATCTTAAGCTTTTTTAATGACCCAGAGGCAAAGGGCTTTGGTAGGGGAGCCAATGCTCCTTCAGTGTGTTGGAACAGCATCTTGAACATCCACTGGTGTATATGGTCTTCATGGAAGGTGCCAGGCTGGTAAAATTTAATCTATATGGCCTTATAAAAATTCATACAGACTAAGCAATTCCTTCAGCTCTGAGCTTCAACCCTGAACAGACAGGCGTCTTCAGGGTGGCAAAACTGCTTGGTGCCTGCACTTTCTTTCTGCCCTGGAAATGTTTCTTATTAATATTTTCCATTTCTAAATGGATTTTTTTTATTTATTATGCAATTGTGGATACATAGAGACACTTTTTTCTAGATGCATAACAACAGACAGCAAAGCCAAATGATAGCAGAATGTCATTACATGTGATGAAAGAGTGGCACACAATTTTGCAGACAGCATTAAAATTTCAGTCATGTCCTGTGACTGAAAAAAAAAAAGAGAAGAATTTAAAGAGATCCAGAAATGAGCATGATTAAAGACACAGGGGTCTTCTATGTTAGAAGCAATTAAAAATATTAATATTAATTACATTTGGAGAGGAGAAGAAATATAAACCAAAGGATGATATCAAAAAAGTGAGTCATGAACTCCTATTTTGCTTAATAGAAGACAATTAAATTAAAGAAATTAATTTAGAAGAGATATGGGGAGCATTTCTTTATAGTATTTCATACTGTAACATATCACTCCAATGTACGTAAATATCCTAGCAGAGTTAAAAGAATTATCTTTGATTTGATGCAGAATGAATGTTGTTTTTACATTAGCTGGGTTAAAAAAATATTTCTCAAGTCACCAATCACCATCTTTCACACACAGAGATTGTTTTCCAAGGTAAAAAAAATAAAAATACAAACCACCAAAAGAAAATCCTAAAGCAAACATTAAAAACCCCAACAAACCCCTCCTAACTCCCTCCTTGCAAGGTTCTTCTATTTTTATGTCTTGGGATAACACTGAGGAGTTGGTATCTCAGATGTCTTCATACTCCAGGTGGAGGAGAAAAATTGATGTATTGATTTTAAGTAATTAACCTTGCAGTGAAACCTGCATTCCAGGGAACCAGTTCCGACCAGGATGATATGAATGGGAGTTTTACCTGGACATGAGGGAAAGGGAGTAAGATCCAGATAGGAACTGTGTGTAAAATGCAAAATAATCCCCATATATTGCCTCTTGTTGGCAGCTGCCAGCCATGGTCACAGGGAAGGCCAGAGAAGGTGAATGGGTGGTGCTGACAGGCATTTCCTTTTTTAGCCAGTTTAACTGTTAGAAAACACACTGGCATGCCATTTGTTGGAAAACTAGTTCAATAACATGTTCAATAATAAAATAAGATTTTCTTTCACTTGATTTTAAAAATCAAATGCAGACACTGAATATATTTTGTAACGACGTCTCCAAGGAATGTCTTCATAGCTGCATATAGGACATGCAAAACTTAGGGAGTGGAATACTCCAGATAGTGTAATGGAATATATTTATGGCTAACAAACCGAATTTTTTCCAAATTTGACTGTGCAGAAACGAGCATTTCCTATTGGGAAACTTTAGTTGATCGTAGAAAGACTTGCAAGAGAAGTGTCCAGAAGGAATTGTATCTTGAGGAGGCTTAAAATGGGCACAAACAGAAAAAAAAAAAAAAAGTCACTGAGAGAATGGGCACAACCCTCCAGTGCTGGGGCACAGAATCCACAAGCTAAAAGTTCTGTTCTGCCTCATATTGCCTTGAATTATTCTCTGCAATGGCTTTTGCCTTGCCTTTGCCTTGTGCTGAGCTCCATTTTCATCAACTGCCTTCTCTGACAGGAATTTTTAACTATAAACTACTGGGGTTGTCATGGGGTTTCTTCTTTTTAGGGGGCTATTACTGTCAAGCCAAACTCCATGACATTTTGAAATTACCAACTTTTTCATCATCCTGATTCCTCTCCTTATGCTTCCTTCTCTGACTCTCATTCATTTCTGCATCTTTTATGACCTCATTACTATTTGTATTTGAGAGCATATTAAATCTAGATCCCGCATGAGAAAAAAATTACAAAAGACAAGTGACCCTTAAGTCTGTCTATACGAAGAAATTCACAGAAACTAATACCACACAGAAATGGTTTGTTACGTAGGAATTAGTGCTATGTCCTTACTGATTTCTTTGTTGTTATTCATAACCTTGTTAGGAGCCAAGATTTTAAACAAAACCATAGTTATGGTTTATTTTCATTTCAGTGTTTCCCTGTTTACAGGGTCGCTGCTTCAGAATTGAGAGTGCTTCCATGGGAATAATTAATCTCCTCCCGAGCAAAAAGGGAAAGGTGTGTGATGGCCATCTACTTGCTTTTCTCACATCAGGAGTGTCTGGAGTCTGGGATGGCCTCTGTGATAATTATAGGCTGCCTTGGGGCTGTTGGAAATTGGGTTTACCTGCCTGACTCCTTGGGGACTGCACGCACAGCAAGGGGCCACGAAGGACAGGTAGAAGTTGAGCTGTAATCCCTTCTCCCTGCCTGGTTCCCTCTACTAGAGCAGAGTTGAGATAATGTAGGAAGAGCTCATCTGCCCAGGGGATTCCCCCCTGTTGGGCGTATCCTTAGGAAATTGGAGACTGCTGGAGTTTCAGGTTTACAAAACTATGGAAGGAAAAAATATCAACTATTGAAATCTGAGCATATTTTAGCTGAAAAGTAATAACTCTTATCTGCAAGAGATTTAAATAGTTTCCTTTTATTTCAGAATCAAAATTAGCAATTTTCTTCCTTTCAAGTAGATAGGCTGGTGCTCTTCAAGAGACTGAAGTGCCTCACCCAGGAGAAAAGGAGATAATCCTTAAAATCCATGCTGAAACTTTGTTCTTCTTGTCAAGGTTTGTTTTAATCCAGATCAGTTTCCTGATCCAATTGAGTGGCCACCACAAATGTTTATGCTAATAAATGCTAATTCACCTCAGCAATGAGAGCCTAGGGGAGGGACTACTTCATTCAGAAGCATTTGTTTTCCTCTTGTTTTAAAAGTGCTGTGTTTATAAAGCATTGTGGGTTTTGTGCCGTACATCATTGGTTGATAATTTTTACAGTGGAGTGGCCTGAAATTAGGAAGTTGTCTGTACAACTGTAGTAAGAACAGGAATTACCAGAGATGAGCAAGCAATTCAGGAGATAAGTATCTTTAATTAGTCTTGTCCGTGTGTTCACAGATAGCCTGTAAATTAATATTCACAGCTGACTATTGTGATCTTTTCATCAATAGATGGTTCATGAACAAATCTACTGTGAATATTTGCTTCTTTACAGCCTGGTTAATACTTGAGTTATGTAATTGTGATTATCAGATAGGATACTGCCTTTTTCCTGTAGTCTAGTGATATTAATTAAATTTATTATCACAAGTGTTTGGGGAGAACAGCCCCTTGGGAGGATAATCTCTCAGGAACGGTAGCTGGAAAGAAAGGAATAGCAGATGCTTCTGTTATCAAAAGCTGGTTTATGACAGATAGAAAGATGGATGAATAGGTTGATTGATCAACTTTGAGCTCAGAGAAATACACAGCTTCTCGTGGAAACTTTTGGGGAATCAGAACACCACCAGTAAATTTTGTCGTCTGCTCTGTCTTAGTCCTTTCAACAAGAAGTTGTTAAATTGTGTGATAGAAAGCACACAAAGCAGAGAAGGGGACAACATTTACGTGTTAACTTCTCTTGGTGAAATGCTTGCCAGACTCCAGTTGGTAGCATTTTCCAGGGACAGCTGGGGCTTTGAAATTACGTTCCGATTACATGATCCTAGTTATGTTTTTCGTCTTTCCACACACAGAAAGTAAACATATGCAGGTGGTTTTGATGCCACTTATTCAAATTAGCATCTGAATTTTTGAACATCCTCTTTATCAGAGCTCGAAGACGGTGGGAATCATGTTCTCTTTCTATTCTTTGCAAACATTTTGTAAAGCATCTTTGATATTGCAAGTTGTCATCCCAATCAGTGGTATGAAGTAAATGAGTCTGTTTTGGGGATCCGAGCTGAGAAATAAATGCTCAGTGGCTTGTCTTTCTTAGTAAACCACCTCTTCTTCTTGGAAATGTTTATGCCCTTGTAGAACTAAGAGACTGAAACATGAAGTACAGAAATGTCTGTTATTTGTATTAAATCAGGATTTTATTCATAGTCGCACAATAATATTTTTTTATACAGTTGGTCCTGTGGTTTTCTTAATAAGATATCTGTCCTTGCCTTCATTTTGTGTTATTCTTGATATGACATCTCTCATTACATAGTATTTTACTGGCATTAAAGAGAACACTACTCTGAATTCTGAAGCTGCTGCCTTTGTCACAGTCCCTCTTGTAATATTAATGGCAGTTAAAAATAACTGGTTCTCTTTTCTCTGTTTCCTCTGCCTTGCCTCCTGTGTGTTCTGGCTGCATTTTTATTTGTGTCTCTGACAGGCTGTATAGGTCTCCTATAGAGATGAATTCACCAACCAAATCTTCCTCTCTTTCAGATAAAAACAGTTCACTGCTGAGTGTGTGGTGGAGATTTTGCTTCCATTATTTATGAAAATAATCACGCTGGTGTTTTTCACTCTCTTCTCTCCAGTAAAAGGGTAATTTTGTACTTACAAGCTCAGAATAAGCTTTAGTAAATTGAGGTTGGATTAAGCAGAGTAAGTCTCCTTTGCTTTGTTAGGAAATCTGGGCAGTGAAGATTTTCCAGTGGCCAGAGAATGATGTCCCAGACTACACAAGCATTTCTAGATCTCAGACTGAACATGGGATGTGTCAGATGTGCTTGTGCTCCTGTCCAGACTGGGATGAGGATCTGAATCAGTTGTTATGGGTTGGGAACCAACGTAAAATTTCACAGCCAGAGCTCCTCCTGAGCAGTCAGAGTTCAGCAGAGATTGCTGGAGACAAACATTTCTGAGTTGCCTCCAGGAACACTTTCATAATTGCCAGGGTGCCAGTTAGTGACAGATAAACAAACTGACAGCGAGACTCTTTGCCTCCCAAACCTTACAGCTCACAGAATACCAGCAGTCACCTCAGAGGATGTATGAAATACATGTGAATGAGCAATGTGAGGCACTGCAACAGGCTGCCCAGAGAAGCTGTGGATGCTCCATCCCGGGAAGTGTCCAAGACTAGGCTGGATGGGGCTTTGAACAACCTGGTCTAGTGGAAGATGTCCCTGCCCATGGGAGGAATGAGATGGTCTTTGAGGTCCCTTCCAACTTGAACAATTCCATGATTCCATGACGTGTTTCTGCATACAGAATTGAAATGCTGAAATCAGTGCTACAAACCTAGCTATAAAATGCCACTGTCCAGGAATTTTTGGGAAGGAGGACACGTATCAACTATGGACAGAGCTATATTGTGACAGGACCAGTACGGTTCATCAGCTTTGTGCTGCTTTAACTCCACAGTGGCTCAAACAATAGCCAGAGGACTCACTGCTCTTAATTGCACAATGCCCTTGGAGTCCTTCTGCAGTTCTTATTTCTAAAACCTCATCATTTTTTTTTGTGGCTATGCATTACTGTAGGAAGATAATATATTTAGAAACGAGGTTGGCTTGAGTGCGCTGCTTCAGCCGATACCGGATGGCCTTGGTGCACATCCCTCATCAACCACTGTAGATGTCTGCAGAACTACTTGAGCATTTCTTTTTGCTCCTCCAGACCAAAGCCTGGAGTCGTATATTCCCCTCAGATATCTCCTTTCCTTACTTAAAACACACTTCCTATAAATTTTCTGCAGCAGGAATGTTTTAATTGATCTCCTGGAGTCCTCGCTTCCTGCCACAGAGAAGGCAGCCCTCAGTGGCATGGGCAGTTCATTAAGGCCTTTAATTCTGCCTGCTCTCCTGCTGCCTCACACAGCCTCACACTGCCATTTCTAATGGCAATAATCAGCTCTGAGGCAATCTGGAAGGGGAGGGGGAAAGGCATGCTAAAGTCTGACACTGGTGACAGAAGACAAGATAGAATGTAAATAGATGTGAATCACATTTGTGGCATCACTATCAGAGAAGCCTGTCCTTTTTTTTATTTTTTATTTCAGAAGGAGCTCCAGCTGCACACAGGGAGTGAATTCATAGCAGGTACAAACCTCCTTCTGGACAGAAAAAAAAAAAAAAA
>VXBB01022675.1:753428-792454 GCA_013399915.1 Illadopsis cleaveri
TGGGGAAAAAAAAAAAAAAAAAAAAAAAAAAAAAAAGTTTCTCTATTGCCCAGGTGTGGTCTTCATATTAGTTATAAATAATATGAACGTTGCATACATATGTATGTGTGTATATAGCTATAAATGCAAATATATATAAACTCATAAAATACACACACACATATATAGTATAAATGCCTTCATATATATAAACTCCTTAATGTATATAAACTCCTTAATATATATAAACTTCCTAATCCTATGCACTACAGAAAATTTATGTCACTTGGAGATGGAAACACCCAAACCATTCTGGCAACACAGACTACAGCTGAAAAAGACCATGCTGCAATTAAAATGGGGTGGTCTCCTAAAAGAAAACTTTATTAATCTTCTGCAGAGGCTGAATGTATAAACATTAAGCAGAGAGAGGGAAAATGCTCTGCATGCTGAAGTAGCTCAAGTTTATATGAGAAATTTTAATTAGAGAGCAAATCCAATGTTTCAGTAGGCTGCAATTGCAATTTTAGAATTTTCTTGCTTCAGCAATTCCAAATTTAGCCCTCAAGACATCCACTTTATAATAAGGCGATGTTGAAAGTTAAAAATGAATACATGTAGTAAAGCCACAGAACATCTAGGAATAGAGCTGTTAGCATTTCACCAAGGCACTCCAAACCTTTCTTGCATTCTCCCCAGTTTCCTCCATCTCCATGGTACAGCTGGGGGGGTGGGGGCACAGGGGAGGGCTGAGGAACCACTGTTTGAACAATTTGTGTGTTACAGGGCTGGGAGCCCTTCAGCAAGGGCAGCTCCGGTCTGAGTGCTTCAACATCAACGTTTTAATGCACTGCCATAAATTCTTGTGCCTTGAACTTCAGAAGGGCCCTTGTTACTGCGCGCAAAATAAACCCCAAGCACCCACAGAGTCACAAAAATGATGTTTTTTCCACTGACAGCAAGAGTTCATGTCCATGTGAGCTCGTAGCCAACCTCATGTGCAGCTCCACGAAGACTTCCCTGCACACCTTGGCAGCACCAAAGAGCTGCAGGAGCTCTCCCAGGGCCGGCTGAGTCTCTCTGGCAAGGGGATGAATCCACAGGAGGCTTTGGGCCAGCCTCCACATCCATCCTCCCTTCTTTATGGAAAGAGGCAGAAGCAAAGGACATAGCAGGAGCCTCTGTGTAGCCCCATAAGCCTTGGTCGTATATTTGTCTCTGGGAACTGTTTTTTTTGACATAATTTAAGGCAGCCCAGCTATAGTTTGAAGGGCAATAAAGTGCTAAGCCAGCTTACAACCTGCTCCTGTCTCTGCATCCTGAGATATTGATGCTGGAGGATGAGACAATGGGGCTGGGGGAGATGTTCTCATTCCCAGTTTTCCCAAAAGCTCTATTCAAAAAAGCAGCATTTTTGCCAAAAGGTAGGTTATGCAGAAGTGGCAAGATGTTTATCATGTTGCAGAGTAAAGTTGCTGTTAGGAAAGCTAATGTAATTAGTATCTCATTTTCATAAGAGGTGATTTACAGCCAAGAGATGATGGTATATCAAAAGTCTTTGAAGGTTTCACTTTTGTGCATTTCTTAAAAAGTGCACTTATATCTAATGAGCTCCCTTTCCAAGAGCAGATAATAAGTGAGCACTTTAACTGCAAAACTTATGCTTAGATGCTTTTTTTTTTGGCCATAGTTAGCATTACTCCTTCAGTCTGGATCTCCTGTGGATGGATGGAGGAGACTGGTCCTAGTCTGGCTCCTTGGTTGTGCAGGGAAAAGGCACTGATCCCTCTGGAGTGTCTGGTGGCAGATTGGGCACTGCCCCTCGGGTTTGGTGGACTAGGCTTGGTAAAGGATGAGGAAAAGAAGAAAAAGGAGACAGGTCTGCTAGAAGCTGTTTGATAATTTGGGTACATTAACACTGTGAGGCCGAGGGTCCCTTGCTTTTGCCAGGGTCGTGCCCAGCTCTTGGTGTTAGATGGAATCACTCCTGCACATCTGCACCTACCAGGAGGAGAAAAACAGTGTACCAAGGAGACAACAGCTTTCATGCAGCTATCATACTGCTGCTGCCCCTTTCTGCCTCTTTTCAGGACAATAAATGTTGTTACAGCAGCGGTCTGCCTTTCTCCTTACCCACAACCAGCACGTAGACACCACATTTAACTTACATTGTTCTAAATGTGTCTCTGAATTTCCTCTTAATGAGCTCTTTTCCCTTGTAGCATCCCTTTTATGCTTTATGGGAGAAATGGTTTTGAACCATTCCCATTTTCTCCCCATGACCACAGGCTCTCAGTGTCTGTTGTAGCTCAAATGGAGTGGGACAAGGTAGATTTAAAGCCAGCCCAGCAAATGGCTGTCATCAACACAATTTTGCAGCCTCAAAGTCACCTGGAGGAAGCGGAGCAGCAGAACAACAGGCAATGTGTACAAGAGGAATGAAGGAGAAACCAAGCTAAAAATAGCACGTGCCTTGTGAAACCATTAAGTGATCACACCTAGGACACCCTGCTTTTCATGGGCACCAACTTTGCTCACAGAGGAGAGGGATTTAAAATGCGCCATCGACCAGGATGCTGTGTGGGCTATTGCAGCACCATGGCTGTCACTTTATGAACTGTACATTGAATATTGATTGCATTTTGATGCGATGTGCTGAGCTCTGTGTGGCTTTTTCTCATCTAAACCTGCAGAAGATCAGGATAACTCAGCAATGGACACACTGGCACATTTCTTTTGAAGAGGAACCATTATTTGTGCGTTTCATCTCCTCATCCCAGACAAAGGCAAAGCTAACACAGCAGTGTGAATGTATGGCAGGGAAACAGTTTTAATGCTTTGGCTGCATAGAATGAGAATGATGGAAGAATTCTGGTTAAACAGGATTGCCTTTTCATCTTGAATGGCACATGTAGTTTGAAATAATTTATTTGTGGCTTTTTTTCTGCCTTGACTCAAAGCACATCCAAACTAAAATAATAATAATAATTAAAAAAAAGCACTGAATGAAATTTTAAAAGCTTGTTTAATGAGACAATTCCTGTCAGAGGCTCCCTGAGCCTTCATCTTCTCCCCTGTGTATGAGTTGGAGTGCTAATATTTCTGTAACCTTGCCCCTGGTTGCTGATTCTCCAGTGCAGCTTTGAATTCACTATAGTGAGATGAATGTGCTTAGAGGGATGTAAAAAGCCATTAATACCCAGCCAGGTCAGTAGAGTATTTATACACTGCACTCAGTTGTACTTTGGAGACCCTCCAGGATAGGTTTTGGGCTGAAGGAATATCTCACTGGGTAAGGAACTGCAGAGGAGCAGGGCATGGTTCTGCCTCAGGATAACGCTGCAGTTCAGCTCTGCAGAGCTCACTGTAAGCTCCTATTTGGCCATGCACTCCTTATCCCATCACAGTGCACATATGCAAGATGTACAGGCATGGACATGCCCTGGAACTCTCCTAAATTTAGAGTTTGGCAGATGTTTAAACTCTCTTCTGCATGCTGAACTATATTTAGAAGGTGTGGCTCCAAGAGCAAATCCTTTTCCCTCTATTCCTTGCATTTAGACCTTTGGAGACATATTTATACTTTGGTCTGTACTACCTATTTCCTAAACACATGGAGATATATTGCTTTTATGGTATTTTTTTTATAGCAAACTAAATCTTCAGATATGGGACTACAACTGCTGTTGTAGCATAGATTTGTCACTGAGATTTTCTCTTGGTCTTTGGTCCATTAATCCATAGCTAAGACCCAACAGCTTTTGGCTTTGAGTTTCCAGGTAATGTAGCTTAGGTATAGGTTGTTTTTCTCAACACTGCTCCTCATGGGCTAATGGCACACAAGGTTTCACAGCCAAAGTCCATCCCTGATCCATGCTTTCCCTGAGTGCCACAGCTATTTACCTGACCCAGTTACAGGAGGAAGTGTTTAGGTCAGAAAAGATCTAAAAAGAAAAGAGAAAAGAAAAGAGAAAAGAAAAGAGAAAAGAGTGTATGGACCACCCTTAAGTCATTCCCAGGGACAGATTCTGGTGCCTCTTGTTGCAAGTCCAATCCTCTCTTGGAATCGCAGAACAAAAAATAATAAACCCTCTTTAGGGTGGAAAAGTCTTCTAAGATCATCGACTCCAATTGTTAAACCATCACTTCCAAGTCCACAACACACTTTTCCCCTCCCCATAACCTGAGCTGTTTCTTGTGCTTAAATGTGAACATACTGATGCTTCAGCAGGTTTTGAATAAAGTATTAGCATTCATAGATGCGTTTTGTGATTACATTAAAATAGTGTTTTGTTTAGTTTCATTGTTTAGACTGAGTTGGAGTCTTTAACCTTTCCATCTTTAACCCCATCTTTCCATCTTTAACCTTTCCATCTTTAACCCCACTTAAAGGCCATCAGGGAAACTTGGCTCACATCTAGCAGCCTGGTGCTCCTCACAAGATCTGCTTTTCTTAGGAAGACAGGTTACAACCAGTGGGAAAGTCTGTGCATGCCAGAGGATCACTAGGCATGGTTCTGAGGAGTCCCTGCCCCACACACTGGGAAGGATATCTCCAGGTCCCCCCCATAAACCAGGGGAGCTTGCTCAGCTAGGTTATTATTCTTCCTCTAAGCTCCAGGAGAATGAGCTGTCTGGTGTGGAAATTCTCCTTGGCCTCTCTGTTCTCTCTGGGATTATTTCATCAGGAATAACAAAGAGGAGGGTGCCAGCAGCTGCTGTTCCATGGTTTGGGCACGTCAGGTAGCCCTGTGCCTCGGGTACCTGCAAAGGGTGCCAAGCCCTTAGTAATGTTCATCTCAGACCGAGTGCTGTTGGCATAAAACAGCTGATTAAAGCTTTTCCTCATTTCTTCCTCCTCCAGCATTTCATTCCCTGAGGAAAAGAGTCTGCATTGATACATGACTCAATGGGAAAAGCGACTATTCTTTTCCATAGGTATCTAAAAGTGTTTAGTTCATTTTTCTCCTCTCACTGTTCTTCTCCTGCAAGCTCCCAGGCTGTGTGGAGCCATGCACCACCTGTAACTCTTATCTCCTTCCATGGGGATCCAGATGCCCTTTAAACAGAGGTGGGATTATCAACAACTCACAGCAGAGGAGGGAAATTTAATACAGCAAACAGATCAGGCTGGAAGTCTGTGAAAAGCTGACTTGTTTTCCCCCTGCTGTCACTAGTCCATCTTCCTCCCTTCTTTTCTGTTGCTCACAGGAAGATGGCCACATGGGAGGTACCCACTCTGGAGGATGTTGTGGAAAAGTTCTGGAGGATAAATACCAAGTAGAGATGTAATTTTACAGCACAGATTTTTAAACTTGAGCAAAGCCTCAGTCATTTTCACAGGAGAAAATGCATCTGTGGGCTCTGTCAGAGCATTTTCTTGTGCCTGGGAGTGTCCAGGGGTCCCAGATTGTTCTGGTCCCAGCCTTTTGTGTACTGTCCAGGAAACACAAATAAACCCATGTGTTGTCAGGCCGTGGCACAGGACAAAGTTCCCTTTTTCTTACAGCTGGTGTGGGGAATGCTTTTCCCAAGCCACACCTGTCCTTTCATAGGGAGGAAAGGTTTGTGAGGGGGAATGTGAGCAGAAATGGCATCTGGGCTTGCTTTGAGAGCACTCCCACCCTGTGCCAGGGTCCTCCCCTCAGCACTGCAGCTGGGAGTGAGGTGGGACACTCAGTATCTGGTTGCCTTCTCAGCTCTCCACAATCCCACCAGCACCAGAAAACCACTCCAGCTGAGCTGCCACCCCTCCTTGCTTTGCAGGAGATGACTTTGATGAGGCAGAGGGAGTGCAGGCTTCACCCTTGCTACTGGAAAGCTGCAGCTGAGGGTGGTCCAGAGGGCAGCCTCACATGTTCCAGGGAGGGAATGAAGGATTTATTTCCTTCTGTATCTAGCTCAGAATTTTCATAACTAATAAATTGAATGAATACTTCCAAAAAAAAGGAAAAAAATCTTCTGGCTCACAGGGATCTGAAAAAGAATCACATAATCTTTCCTTTTTTTTTCCCCTAGTCAGTTATTCAGATAGCACCCAATAAAAAATGCAAAGTTGGATTGGTATGAGAGGTGGGAAAAGTTTTAGCTTAGAATAACATTAAACAATCAAAACACAGTAAAAGATAAATTCCTGGAGTGCAATTACATTATGCCAAATGCAGACATGGTCATATGTATTTGACACATCTAGCAGCTTGGAACTGTCTGATCCTGTAATATTTCTCAGATGATTAACTACAGCTCATATTTGTGCACTGCACAGCAACCTGAGCCCTGTTGCTACCCATGTACTCCTGGGTGCCAGCCATGTGTTTATTTTCACAAGGAATGTGCAACTGAATAATCAAAGTGGACAAGGAAAATCTGAAGCTGAAGACAGAAAAAGTCAACAGAATTCCAATTTAAGTCAGTAATAAAGTTGTTACCTTTAAGATGTTTTCCCCTTAAAATAAAGGAGAAAGTGAAAAGCGAAATAGGAGGATAGTTTATACCTTTCAGATTTACTTTTTCAGGGTATTTTCAAATTCAGAGGGGAAAACCTCCAAACCCTGTATGAGTATTTCAGCTCTTCAAAGACTTAAGTCCTGATACCACAAAACAGATAGACCTTGGACTGAAATGAAATGAAATGAAATTAGGAACTCTGCATTCTATTTAGATTAAAAACCTGAAATGTGGAAAGTTCTCTATCATGATTTTAAAAAGTTGGTCTGTATAAAATTTGTTGTGTGCCTTTTCAGTGTTGTTTCAGAGCCCTTTGGTTTTTTTGTGCAGTCTTTGCTTTACTAGATTCAGAGAAAATTGCCTGAAGCAATGGTTTGTTCTTCCAGATTCTCTGTTAAAATTATTCCTCCAATATTAGATATGTTAGATGTTGTCTCAATGTGCTGCTATTTGTGCGCTGTATATTGAGAGATTTTGCCTCTAGATATACTCAAATGTTGCTCCCCAAAACTAATTTATTTCTCTGGAAAGTGCTTGTCATCAAAGGTGCAGTTTTTGACAATGACTTCCCAGAAGTGGCTGGTTTTCATGCAAAAGATTTATGCAGGTTGATAACTCGTTTGACACAGGCTGTCAGAGTACTACCAAATGTTTAGTTACTACCGAGCTCTGCTGAGATGGATGCTGTGAGCTGGAGGTAAAAGCTCCTTTTGCAGTGATCCCTCTGTCTTCCAGCAGACAGGTAAAAAAAGCACAGAGTGCTCAGGAGTGGGCCAGGAGATATTTTTTCTGTTATAAATATTTCTCAGGAAACACGGAGATGACGCCATCATTTCTGTAAGAGCACCTCTTGTCCCGGGAGAACACATCTCATCCTGACACTTCCCAAAACTTTTCCGTAGAGTTCCTGTTGGGGAAGTGGAGGTGAATGAGAGTGAGGAGTAGGTAAGGAGCCTGCTGACAGATGGGAGCAGAGCTACCCAGGTTTGGCCTGTGGAAGCAGAAGGGTGGTGTCTCCTCCTGCTTTTTAGCCTGCAGACATTTATTGCCCTTCGATCAGATTTCCATGTTCCACCTCACAAGGGTGGAACTCCATTGGCTTTGCTTAAATTATTACTGGGTTAGATATTGTTATGTTTCTGGAGACCCTCCAAATTCAGTCCAAACCACTGAGTTTTACATGGCTCCCACTCAAACCCATTAATTGGCATCGGTTCAGTTGAAACTTGGTCAAAGCTTGACATCAGCTTAGCATATATTTGTGAATTTTCAAAATGATGAGTGCTGGGTGACACATGTCCTCATCATTTCCATTACTTCCTAATGGTAGGTGTAGAACAAGCCAAATCTCATGTGTCTAAGTCAAAATAAATTCATTAAGTCAATTTTTGTTTGCATTTTGTCAGACTGTGATATTGAACTGCATGCATTTTAAGACACAGGAACATTGTTCCTGTGTCCTGGGAGTGTTTATTGAACAGATACAGGTCAGCAGATCCTTAGCAAGCAGCTTTTGCCTTTTGCAATTTTTTTTTTCCCAATGAACAGGGTTCAATCATTTAGAGTATTACAGAAATAATGTCAGTAAACTATACATGAGACTTCAGAGCTCTGTAGGAGGAGGACATTTGACAAAAAGTGTGAAAGAAAAGTGTGCCTTTTAAAAAAAGATGGAAGTGAAGCAGCTGGAAAGTACCTGAGGGGTTTGCATTCTTGATTCCTTTTGGACTATTTGTGTCAACATCAAATATCACATCCATCATGAAATGCATAACACAAAGAAATGCAATAGCAGATCAATGTCCCTGGATATTTGGTGGATTCCATTGTATTGTTCATTCAGTGTGTTGCAAGTCCTGTTGCACAGGAAATAAATCTATTCAACCTCTTACTAACTTTTTCCCTTCCCCTCTTCCTTTTTTCCCAAATCTAGCATTCAAGACAGGTGAAGAATTTTGCAGGTGGGGTTATAAACTTAATGTGAAGCTCGAATCTAAACTATAAGGTGTGGAAACATACTTTTAATATGTGTATATGGAGACTGTTTTTATCAGGGGAAGTGTTCCTCTGCCCTGGGGTTTTTGTTTGTTGCTTCAACTGAAGAAAATGAGGCTGTTAATTTTGAAAGCTTTAAATGACAGCCCAAGTTGATGAGGAAAAACTTGGTGCTGCTGCTAACCATTCACCCACAGAATTTAATAATACAAATAATTACAGAAATAATACACCAAAACTTCCAGCAGCAGCATCTTTGTCAGCTGTTTTCATAAAGAAGCCAGAAACCTTTGAAAGGAGAACAGTGGAGAGGAGAACAGGCATGCTGGGATATGGACCTGCTCTGTACGAGCAAGGGATTTGAGAGTTGCTTTTCATCAGTTCATGCCAGCAGCAAGTTTCGTCTCCAAAAGCCAAAAATTTGGTTTTCATGCACTTAACTTTTTGGAGCCTTTAATAGGAGCCTTGTCACCTTCATGGAGGCTCTGGTGCTTTGAAAAGTGTAGCTTTTGCCGTGCCTAATGCTGCTCTGTTTTATGCTAAACTGAGTAAACATGATCCGTTTTAAGACTCACTTTCCTTCTGCTTGGTGCTTGGCCCCCAGTATTAATAAAAGTTTGTTTTGTACCACTGTGTTTCCCTGGACCCACGAGGGATCACGTGGCTTCTGCATGCTCTGCTTTACTGTCAAGAGATATGGCTGGAGGGGATTTGGACATTGTGCTCATCATATACTAAGTTCAAATACACTGGGTTTTTTTTTCCCATGCTTAGCCAAATGGTTTTCTGTGTAAAAGCTTGGCTTGTGGCTTGGGGGAGTATGTGCCTGGCATGCTGGGGAGTGCTGAGGGAAGCAGGGGGACAGCTGAGAAACATATGGCTTCAAATCATGATTTTTTGCTTTTCCTTATCCCCTAGAACTGCAGGAGCTGTGAGTTTAGAGCACCCCTCCAGGGCTCCTTTAAATTACATCCAGCTGCAGTGGCCTTTAATGGGAATAGTCCATCACGGCAGTCAGCAACGTCAACACTGCTCCAGCCACAGTTCCCAAACCCCTGGGATGGGCTGTGGCCATCCCCAGGGGCTGGAGGCACTGTTATTTCTCCAAAAGTACTGCTGGACCTTGTGCTATCTCAATAAAAACACAGACAGTGTCCGGGTGTCCCACAGGAGTGAGGCCTGCCAGGTGACACAAAGTGACAAACAGGACGGTGATGGCAGCGCCATGAAGGGACCCGGCTCCATGAAGGGACTTTAACAGTGTTTACTGCACACTCCAGAATGTGCTCCTAATGGGATTAAGGTCACCCAAGTGACATGGCTGTGACAGAAGGCAACACGAAAATCTACGGCCTGGTGTGTCAATAGCAGTGAAATAACAGAGGGATTATGCAATTATTTTCAAGAGCAAGTTAACAATCAGGGAGCAGTCACGCATTAAACCATTTATAGACTGGAAATAACAGCTTCTTAACCTACTGTAAACACTGATTTTTTTTTTTTTTTGCTAAACTGTTGTAAAACACAAACAGTAACATGCACATTATATGATAACTCAGTGAAGACATAATAAATTGCTAATTTAAACTGAAACAGAGCAAATTGGACAGGCTTGGGCTGTGGAAGCACCACACCATCTAAATCTAGCACAGGGTTTGAATTAAAGATGTTATAGTGTGAAAGGTCAGAATCATCCAACAGCTTCTCACAAGGCTTGTTCTTTATGGAATATGAATTATCTTATGGAATCTTTTCCCCCTCAGTCTCTTGTTCCCCCAAATCCTGTGAATGTTAAGAAATGCACAAACCAGATGACCTCTGTGGAAAGATGAATGAAGCTATTATAAAGAGATGAGTGTCTGCAGATGGGGAACAGTCATCCTTTTTGTTGCTTCCCTCACTCTAAAGTCTAGGAATGGAATCATGGTGCCATTAGTGTCAGAGTGAATGCAGCCAGAGAAATGATGGGTCAGGATATTCACCACTGTACCAAAACTTGAGAATCTCACTTGGCAAAGCCAAATAGGTATTTATACTTCTGTTATTCCTGAGCTTGCAGAGGCTCCCATGGCTCATGCATTTCTGTTCACCTGCCCACGTCCTTGATGGAATCTATTCACAACAGACTCTGGACGTGTCCCTGTAATCCCATTCCCTGGTGGTGTGAAGAGTCAAGTCCCTTTTCCTTTCATCCTGTAGGGCTCTGCTGAAATATGCATCATGGGGTTTTGACAGCAGTGGAAGAGACAGAGAAATGACCAACATATTGGGAAGAAAATCTGATAGGCAATCTCATGGAATTGCACCTGTTGCCCTACTCCAGATATCTTCCCATCCATGCTCTGCCTAATTTGGAAGCTGGACTTCAAATTTGGCTTTCTGTATCTTAAGGCAAATCCCTGCATTAATCAAAAGGGGCCTGGCTTACTGACTTTCAAGCTCCCCTTCTGCCACTCTCATTTCTTCACAGGATGCTTTTGGAAGTAATATAAAACAAAATGCGAAATTAAGAAAATTAATACCCCCTCTCACACCTCTGTGTGTGTGTGTATTAATTTTCAGGCATATTTCCTGCATAAAACTCAAGCATGAGAGCATGCAGCTGATGGGAAATAGATGAGTACATGTATTTTCGTTGATCTGTATGTTTCTGTGCCCTTTTTGTTCTTGTCTTTCTTCAACAAAAGAGGTTGGGAACATTGTGACTGTTGGGTTTGGTTTGCTTGTTGTTTTTCTGGGTTTCTTGGTTGGTGTTTTTTGTTTGGTTGGGGTTTTTTTGTTGTTGTTTTTGTTTTTGTTTTTTTTTAATATTTACACTGCAAACGTAACATGAAAGCATTTAGCTTGACACTACAGTCATTCCAGGAATGCCAAATTCAGCTTGATTCACCTAAATTGTAGGCTTTAAACCTGATGGGCGAGACCGGCTCAGATTTGAACCTCCAGCATATTTTTCAATGACAAACTGAAGTGAAAGTGGACTTTAACCTTCCTTTTTGAAATTGCTTATGACTTCAAATACTCATCCAGAAGAAGTGCAAAATTCTACTTTTGCTGATCAGCCTAATTTTGTGGAGTTTTCCAGAAAATGAAATGAAATGAAACAATGGTATCAGAAGGGTCAGACATAATCTGATTAAAGGTTTTAAGATTTTAAGGTGTTTGTTTTTCTTTCCTTGGTTTCTAAAGGAAAGGAAAACTTTTTCTAGGCAATGCCCAGGTTTGTGATCCATTGATTCCTGTATCTCTCCCAACAGTGTTTCAGGGCTCAGGAGGTCTGACCAGTCCTTGCACTTCTCCTTTGAGTGACTCTAGCAGCACACTCAGTGCCGTCACACCCTCAGCTCTTGGCTGTGCCTGGCAAATCTCCCCACTTCTGAAACACCTCCCTGTGAAAAGGCCAGGGCCTGCCAGATTTATGGAGAATCCAGTTTCCAGTGAAAGCTAAAGAGCAGAGGAGTGTCCCAAAACAGAACTCAGGCCAGGACTTGCAGGCGTTTGTTTCACCCAGCTGGGTGATTTCATCACTGGAATACAGAGGACTGGGAAGTCACAGGGATTTTACAAGTGAAAGAACTGAGGCAGGCTGGTAGATGAGTGTGAAGGAGATCTATCCACACTGACAAAACATTCCTGTTTAAAACCCAGAGTAAAGCTACTTTTGAGGATAAAGCAACAAAAGTGAAGACCAAGGATGAGACTCAGCACCTCTGCAATGGTGTGAAGGGTACAGTGAGTGGGGGGACTGTTCACAAGATCATATAGTGATAGGGCAAGGGGTAGAAGAAAATATTTCCTATGAGGATGGTGAGGCCCTAGCACAGGTTGCCAAGAAAAACTGAGGATGTCCTATTTTTGGAAGGCCAGGTTGGACGGGGCTTAGAGCAGCCTGGTCTAGCGTAAGCTGTCCCTGCCCATGGCAGGTGGGTTGGAACTGGATGGTCTTAAGGTCCTTTCCAACCCAAATCCTTCTGGGAATGTATGACTCTGTTCTATTATTGCAGAAATGAAAAGTCACAGAAGGACCAAAGTTTAAATTCAGCCCACAGAAGAGCTACTACTCTCAGAAAGGCGCTCCAAAAATGAAAGTATTCCATAAACACACTCAGAGATTATAATCACAGATAGATTTATTTCAAGGAATGAAGAAAGTCACTGACTGCCTTGACAAGGCTTCACAGGGAGCAGAAGGTGAAGGAAATGAAAGAGGAAATGCTATTCTAATGTCCCAAATTCGTTTCTATACACAGCACAGGAATCAGTCACTTGCGTTGTTAAACACACTAAAAGTTTCGTTTCTTTTTCCTCGGAAAGGTGACTCATGGAGCTGTGCAGTGCCAAGACAAACTCGTTTATTCCCCTTCACTGAGCATTTTACTTTTCCTGCAGTGTACCCTGCAGGAAACCTGAGAGTTATTGGGACTGTCAGGATTCCTCTGTTAGGACCAATCCATTTCTATTACTTCTTTCTGTAAATTTTAATTGTTACTTCCTTTCCTGTATGACTTGAATAACATAAAGCTGTATAGAAATAAAGAGCACAACACTCAGGAAGGAAACACACATGGAGTGAAACAAGAATAATAGTATCGAGTGATAAAATTAAAAAATGCTGTAAAATGAGTTTTCAGATCGATGAAATGTTTGTACAGGATGTTGAATTTCATGTTACAGCATCAGCTAAGTTTTCTCAATCAATAGAAATTTATTTTTCATTGGGTTAAAAGATAGAGCAAAGAAAGGAGAGAGTGGTATGAGGTACAAGTGATAACCAGGCTACTTCATGAAGTAATGTGGCACGCCAGGATGACCATCCATAAATGCCTAACTGGCCATTTCCTGAGATTATAAACCCAGACTACTGTTTGAATAACATCCCGGCTTCTGAGAAAAAACCGACAGAAATAATAAAATTTATCTCTCCCCTTTAAGTATGACTAATGTCCTGCAGAGAAGGGCTGAGCTTTGTGAAGCCATAGGTGCTGCTGGGTGTATGTATTTCCATGTGTTTTTGTAGGATGCCACGGCTGGCTGTTCAACTACCTCCTACAGAACCAGGATGAAGAGACTCGTATGAAATAAAGCTGAGCTTGTGCTCTGCTTCAATTTTGGAAATAAGAACATTGTATCTATTGGATTATGAATTCTCACATCTGGATCATCGACTCTCACAGTCCAAGCTGGGATCAATGCTCTGCTTTATAAACTATTATTAGGCCTTCCCTGGGCTAGAAACAACCGTCTCCTTTCTGCCACACCAGACAGAGGGCTCTAATTGCTGGCCCTCAGGGCAAGTCACTTGCTTTCCCTCTTTGAGTCTTGCTGGAGCTTTGCTAAAATGGTTAAATATTCAATAGGTGTAAAAGAGACAGCCCACAGCCTGGCCAGCAAGGTAGTCATGGGAGAGATGGGGAGAGGATCAGGGCTAGAAGAGTAAGGAAGTGAGTGTGGGTTTTCCACTGGCTTTTTATAAAAACACAAATTTTGACAGCTGACTGGGTTCCAGCCCTGCCTGGAAATCTCTAAGCAAAAGAGAGACTCCCCCCATAAAATCTCCTTATTTATCTGCTAATCAAGTGAGTGCCCAAGGCACTTCTCTGCCTGACTTAGGGCAGCCTGCAGGTTCTGATAGATACCTGGTCTGGTTTGGTGTTCTCTTTGTACAGAAAATTCCCTGCTGGACATGAGAAATCTGTCATAAAATGTCTGTTTCTGCAAAATTAATTGAAATTGCTGTTGGCCACCTTCCCTGAAGATGTACAGGGCTTCTTCAATTAACCTTTGTGAACTCTTTACTAATATTTTGTTATGATATAAATATGGGGGAAGGGGGAATGACATGACTGAATTTCTGTTGGTTTTTGGAGAGTAAATTATCCCAATACACCTGTGTATAGTATGATGAATTGAGCTGCAATTTTTCAGGCTTATAAACATCTATAAATTGGCATGCAGCTACTTACAGCATTTCTGCATGTCCTTTTCCACATTATGCTTCATTCCAGATTACAGACTGCTGTCTAGTGTGTCTAAGCATATGATTTGTAGCAACAAACACCCATCCATGTATTTATAATAGATGCTGGGAAGAAGCTGGCTTGCTAATCCTGCACTAAAAGCCTTGGTTATTTTGTGCAGGATTTCACCCTCAGCAGTGGCTCTCACAGTTTCTGCTCCTATTTCAGCTGCTGGATAATATTTTCTTTGCCCTAGCCAGGCTAATATGCATTTAAACTTTTCCAGCAGGGTTTTCTGTGCTCAAGATACAGATACCATTCTCAAGTATACAGATACCACTCTCAAGTTTCTATTGCATTGAAAACCAGAGGAATTTATACACAAAGTATCAATGCCATTTTTGCATCCATAGCAAACTGCTGGGGATGCTGACAAATACAAATCTGGTTTGTACAGTGTTAGGTTTGTACAGTGTTAGGTCAACCAAGGACCTGCCACAGCATTTCAAGCTCTTTCCTGACCAAAAAAGAGAGAGTGCTGCTGCCTCTAATATCTAGGTGATTTGACCTCTGGAATCTATCCCTAGGTAGCAGTAGTGCAGGAAAACCTGGATATTGTTCCTGAGTCTGGATTTGGGGTCTCAGATTAGCGAGTATTTAAACCAGCCGTGTTTGGCGGATGAGGAACGCCATTTATAATTAGCATTTCACTCCACAGGAGGTGATGAGCTACACACCCAGTATTCCCAGGGTTCAAAGGAACTCTACATTTCAGCCTGGCAAGTTGGTATCTCCAACAGATTAAGGAAAAAACATGCCAGCTGGCAATTAGGGCTTTGAGCCCTGCTCACAGAAACATCTGCTCATCCTTATTGTGTGCTTCAGTTGTTATGTAACCATGCATGGTTTTCTCTCTGCTCAGAAACCATTCGGGTATATAATAAATAAAAAATCAGTGTATTGAAACCTCCTGCATGGCCTGATGCCTCCTCAAGAATTTATTGAGTCACTTCAAGTCCCTGAAAACTCCTGTGAGATTTAGGAGAAAACAGTGCTTCACATGCTGTAGGTGGGGATAAAATGACAGCTGATCAAAGCACTAATCCTCTTTTTAATTTAGAATATAATTATCCAAACAGGCAAAGTTGATATGGGAAAAGAAGGTGTGTTTTTTTCCAGTGGAAACCAGAAAATAACTATTTCCAAGTTTTTATTATTTCCACTATTTCCAGTAAAACTGCAATGTGTCTGACTCTTACTTCTGACTTGGTTCAGAATCACCACCCAGCTCTATTCTCCTCCAACTGAGGACATCTGTTTTCTGTGGAAAAGACCTTCAGGATTGCAAGAGCATGAGGGCATCCAGCAAGTTTCTTGATCAGGATGTTTGAACACTCAGACCATGGAAATACCCAACATAACTCTTGACTTATCCATTGCAGCCCACATAGACATGGCTGATAATATAATACAACAAATTTCCCATAAATGTTCCTACGCACACCCTTACAAAAACTGTCTGAAGAACTTGTTCTTCTATGGACAAAATTAAAAATCTCTTTTTAAAACGTGGTTCAGCTGAACAGAAAAATTTTTTTCATGGTTTCCTGTGGGCCTGAAAAAAGCAATTTGTTTTACTCAACTTCTAAAAATGAGGTTAAGTTATTAAGTTTCCACTAATACAATTAGTAAGAAATGTATCAGTATGAGAAGCAATGGATATAATATATGGGTAGATATAAAATCATATTTTACTTTGTATAACTTATGTCAAGCTTAAATCCCTTGCTTTTGCTGCTAAAATAGTGTCAGCTGACTTATCAGGAAAGCAGAGAGTCTTCATTTCCTCCTTGAAGGTAAGTCAGGACTTTGGAAGCTCAGATAATTAGCACTGTAGGAAGCAGCATCCCTTTTGGAGCAACTTTTTAGGGAAAACTTAAAGAACTAGTTCTACCCTATTTTTGACCCACTGGTTGTCCTGTCTCTTCCACCACAGACATTCCCATAATCACTTTGCTTCTTTTAGACTTTTATTTTTCCCAGCAGTTTCATTATTAGTGCAGGAATAACCTGAAATGAATAAGACTGTGGAAACAGGCTACTCTTGTTGTTTTCACACACATCCCACAGCCCTCCCTCTCCTGGAGTCTTGAGCAGCCTTATCATGAGATAGTTGTTAAATGGAGTTAGCAAATCTGACCTAAAACACTCCAAGAAAAAAAAATCTGATCTATTATTATCGTCCATGAGGGCAGTAATTACAATTTTTCATCATTTACGGCAGCGCCTGTGAAATCACTCCTAATGGTTTTAGGGTTGCACTTAGACCGAGTGTAAGCTGTGGGATAAGGGTACGGATAACAGCGGAATTTCGGGGAAGATTTAAACAAACCCTTCAAGTGGGCTTACAAGTTGTAAGGCCTTAGAGGATTTTACCTTCTGCTGACCTCAAACTCATCGTCCCAAACTGCAGAGATGTCAGGACATCAGCAGTTCTGGTGGCATCAGACTTTCCTTAGTACACTCATTGCTAATCACTGAGGAATGGAGTAATTCGGTCAGCTCACTCTTGTCCTTGATTTCCATTGGTAATGGACTGAGGCTTTATGGCAAAATATGTCTGTCAAAATGAAAAAAGTTCAAGTTTCTATTAGGGTTTTAGGCAGATAAACAGAGAAAACAGGAGGAAAATGAGCCCCTTGGAACTGCAATCCTTGTACTTCACATATTCATATTGTATGAAGTTGTAACTTCATCACCAGAGGTAAAGTGATATCTCTGTTTGTATGTGTGTGTGTTCCATCTGTGTGTCCCATAACTAAGTTAATAAATGTAATAGAAATAGCATCAAACAAGTAGAAAAATGCTAAGAATGTCTTTAGTGCTGTGCTGCACTCTTGACTGTTTTCACAATGGCAGAGCTCTCATTAATTCTAAGTGAGATGAGTTAATGTAATTAACAGTAATGTTGTTGTGTCATGATACCCTAAGGATATATTGAGGCAGTTTGAAAGGAGAGGTGAGAGAGCATTTTGAGTGAAGTGATACAGCTGCAAAAACCAGGGAAGTTTTTTGGCACACAAGCCCTTCCTCAGGACTAAGGAGAAACATGAACAAAATTGGGTCATTTTTTCTTAACCTCCAGAAAGGCTCCTGTGTCCAGAGGTTCTTCTGGGTTTAAAAAAAAAGTGCTTTAGCTGGCCTAATAAATGTTTTTACCTTCCCAAATCCTTCACCTGACTGAATACAGATATTGCTGAAACCAACCACAAGGATAATAAAATAAATATTTCCTGCTCTGAAATCCCCCTTCCTCTATCTTCAACGTCATGCACGAACTGCACCACAACTCCCACCTTATTAAAGAGAGGGGATTGTAGTAAAAAGATAACAGAATCGAGTTTCTATCTGCAAAGGCCCACTCATTTAGGTGATGCTGTAGCAGATTTAGCAAATACCTCACAGTAAAAATATTTCCAAACAGGAAATTATCTTTCCTGGCTGTCCATCCTTATGGATATGCATTGCTTATCTCCTGCTCAGCTGCGAGAGCCTCCTGTGAAAAACAGTTTATACATTATTCAGGCTTAGTCGACTGATAGAGTAGATTGACCTTGTCTCCTGTGAAAAGAAGCAACTTTTCTCCTTTGTGGTGGCTTGCAGAAGAATAATGGCTGTGATGATAATGAATAGCTTATTCATATTTCAGATGTGGAATGCCAACAGCATGCTAACTAGAGAAGGTCAGGGCACATGGGAATACAGCACAAACCTCTTAACCTTGAAGAATGATTAAGGAACTTTTGCTTTTGTCAGGAAACTCTCATCAGCCTTGTAATGGAAGGCTTGATGTTCTCCTCCTCATGCTGCCCCCCTCATCCCTTCCTGGGTCACAGCTACTTCCAAGGGCCATGTGTGCTCCCTGTTGGTGCAAGAGCCCCTCAGACAGCTTAAATATTTGTGAAAGTGAACCAGAGCTAAGAAGGAATAACTGGGTGGCCCTGGGAAGAGAGAGAACAGGAAGACTCAGTAAAAGCTTCTGGTGTGCTGGGCACCAGTTCTGGAGCTCCCAGCATTTCCTTCATCCTTCTTTGCCTGGGGAAGCCCAGCCCAGAACTGGAGTCCCTTTCCCACCTGTGGAGGACAAGATTATGTGTTATCTCTGTCAACTCTCCCCCCTTGAGGGGGATGGACAGCCAGGAACTGTCTCTCTCCAGCATACAACTCTGATTTGCAACCATCAGGGCAGAAATATTGAGATCCATTCAGAGGGAAGACAAAAAGCAATCCAGATAGCGACAGAAAAGAGCAATAATAGGATTTAGCTACCAGTGTTACCTGTTTTGGTTTGTTTATTAACTGTGATGACCACCCCCCAAAAAAAAAATTATTCTCCCTGAAATGCACCAGCAGATATTACCTTAGAGGCTTATTTAGCTATTTTCAGTGAAAGATGTGCAAAAATTTGAAGAGGACTTTTATTTAATTGTCAAGAGTCCCATATCTGACTATCTACATAATATTTTCATTTTTTCAGTCTATGGCTATATCATTTTCCAAAGCTGAAGCGAATCCTCTATTTTGGAACCATCTGAGCATGAAAATTGTAATTTTTACACTCCAGGAGGTCTGATCCTACCTCCATCAGAACTGACTGGAAAATTCTAATTTATTTTAGTGTGGGGTGGGCTGGACTGGGTGCCCACAAAATGTCTCTGACAGCCTTTTGTATTTTGATGGCTGAAAGTGCATGAATGTGGCATGGATTTGAGAGATGGCAAAGGATTTATAACATTCAGTCTTCATTCAGTAATGGAAAGAGACCATTCTGGAAGTTGTTAGGATGTAAAACCGGGAGCTACAAGATTATGAGGGAGGAGTGATTAAGGTACCCATTTCCTCCCCTCCTTAAGTGTCCTGCCTCTAAATCAGGTGGTGGGAAGGGGGTTGTTTTTGGGCTTTATGATGGGAGTGAGAGCTGGTTAATTCTGTCAATAAGTGAAATAAGTTACCTGTTGGTTGCAGAAAGTGCAAAGGTTAATTAAAATTGTAATTGCTGTGGCCTTAGCAAACAGGTCACAGCTTTCAATCAAGCATGTAGGCTGTGGGCTGGTTGCTGATGTTCCTGCTGCTGGCTGGTGTGAACAGGGCACAGAAATTCCTCCCTGGTGGGTCCCTGCAGGAAGTCTCCTGCACAGAGACAAGCTGGCTCTTTAAAGCCAGGATTGGAGAGAATTGGTTTCTGACCCACTGTAAAAGATCATCATAAAGGGAATAGAGGGGAGCCAGGTCAGCTGGCAAATGTGGTTTTTGCAGCAGGATGTCTGCTCTGTTCAGTGCAAAAATGATTTCTCCTTTCTTTGAAGATTGGTGGGTGTGTGTCACATCAACTCTGGACAGAGGAGGGCAGGAGACAAAGGTGGGGGTACCAGAAGCACAGAAAGGTTTGGGCTGGAAAGGACCATAAAGACCATCCTGTTCCTACACCCTGCCATGGGCATTAACACCTTCCACTAGAGGAGGTTGCTCAGAGCCCCATCCAGCCCAGCCTTGTACTTGATGATGAGCTCCCCTTATCACCTGGATCCTGGCTAGATTAGCTAGGTCTTCGGTCTAACCTTCTCAGAAATGAAAATGGTTATGGGATGTAATCAAACTGCACTGCTACAGAGGTTCTCTATCCATATTGAAAGTACTTTTTTGGTAGGGTTAAGTGAAGAAGTTCATGTTTTTCCTTTCTGCAGAAAGAAAAAAAACTTTAAAATTTGAGAGTCATTTAAAAAGGACAAAAGGGCATTTAAAGAGAAAAGGCAGCTTTTGAACTGCAGTTTCAGTGGCCTGACCAAGGAATAGAAGTTGTTGATTATTGTTACTCATGGACAGAAAAAAACCCCAGGAGGATGCAACACATTGATTTTTACTTGAAGGGTACAAGGTAGTGCACAAAGGTTTGGTGAAAAAAAGAAGTCTGTCATTCAGGTGCACAGAAAGTAGCAAACCCCTATGAGTCAATGTGAGAGTGCAGGTACCAAAAAAGAAAGAAACACTTTGTAGATTTTAAGTTTGGAAGCAAGGGAAAACCACATTAACCTGTGTGACAAGTATGAGCTGGAGTATGGTTTCAATTAAATTCTGGTTTATGTTAAAAAAAAAAATTACTCTCCTACTGTTAAGAACAAAACATATCCAGTAAAACAGCACTTATTATTTATTGCACTTCTGTAAAACTGACTATTGTTAGGTGATGAAAATTGATAACAACTTCGATCTTTGTTACCAGCATATTATAGTTACATTTTATAATTCACTCACTGCCCAGCCAGCAATGAAACACGTTACTTCTAAAAAAAATTAAAAACTTGGCTGGATGGCTTGGAATAAAACATTCCTCCCTCACTAGGTCATGAACCTTCCCAAGGTCTAATGACAGCAGAGATTTCCTTAGAAATCCAAGGGGATGAAGTACAATCGTGAGATGCAGTTGTGAAATATCCGTGTTCTCCACCTCAATCTACGGAGAGGAAGAAAACTCAAAGGGTATCACAGAATTCACAGGATCACTGGGTTAGAAGAGACCTCCAAGATCACAGAATCCAACCCAGCCCTAACACCTCAACTGAACCATGGCACTGAGTGCCACATCCAGTCTTTGTTTAAACACATCCAGGGGTGGTGACTCCACCACCTCCCCAGGCAGGCCATTCCAGTACTTTATCACCCTTTCTGTAAAAAACTCTTTCCGAATATCCAACCTGTATTTCGCTTGGCACAGCTTAAGACTGTGTCCTCTCGTTCTGTCAGTTGCTGCCTGGAGAAGGAGACCGACCCTCACCTGAGTACAACCACCTTTCAGGGAGCTGTAGAGAGTGATAAGGTCACCTCTGAGTGTCCTTTTCTGCACAGCCTTGTTTGCCATGCAGATGTTGTGGCACTAACAGGTCGCTCACAGCCCCCGAGTGAATGTCAATGCTTTTGTTTGCATGCAGCGAACACTAGGCATCAGCAGAGCTGCCAGAAGCAATCTGTGAAGAGCTGGGGATGTCAGTGACACCCAGCACAGGGGGATCAATACCCTCACTGGGCTCTCCTGACTCTGGGCTCACAGCAGAGCCTCCTTCTGTGACTTTCCTGGGCTGGAAATGGGAGCAGGGAACAGCACGTTGTTTTTCGCGAGCCGTATCACAAAACCTTTCTCCTCGGAGTGACTAAATGAGTCAATATGTTGCTTTTCTCCTGCCTGCTGAATGCTGGCTCTTCAATATTTAATAGGCTCCTGGCAGTTGTGCATCTGGTGTTCTCAGCCAGGAGACCATGACCAGCAGGCTCCCTTCCCCACCCAGCATCCACCAGCAATTCCCTTTGGACAGACTCCTCTTTTCCTGCCTGCTCTGGGTTCACCCCTGCCTCTCTATTTTGCTGGCTCCTACCAGAGGAGGGGCACCAGGCTGCTCAGGTGTGACCTTTGCTGGGCATGTGTTGTGCAGAGGTTCCAATAACCATCCCACAAGGCTGAAATTCCAGCCATGCTCCCTCCCTGTGCCAGCTCCAGCAGCCAAAACCTCTTCAGAGGGAATTGCTCTCAAGCCACAGATATTTACCCAGAAGTGATGGGGTCACGAGTGGAAGTGTGAAGATGGAAGTAAATAGAAATAAAAAAGAGAGTCAGAGGAAGAAGAGGATCTTGAGCCAGTTTTACTGTTGAGGTCAGTGTCTTGTGCAGCTTCTGAAAATAGGGACAGCCCATGAAAAAAAATCCTAGGGACGTAACTGGCTACAAATCAGGTCTTGTGGATCTGAAGGAAACAAAATACATTTTATGTGATCTTAGTAAATTCTTCAAGTACCTGGGCTGAGTTGTTCCTGTAATGTTTAACTAATAAAACCCCTGTACATATTTCTCAGAAAAAGTTAGCATGGATGCTGCCATGCATATCAATTAGCTGTGGACTTGGTCCACCAAAAACCTGTTTATGAGAAAGATTTATGGCATGCTTAGGAATTCCCTTAAAGAAATTATGGGCAAAGCCCTCACATTACGCTGCAGTGAACAGCATAAAAGCTGCAGAGTATGTGTACATGCTGCAGATGTGTTTAATTTTACCAAAATCAATGGACTAACTGTGGATTTGCTACAGTGTAACTTAACCACATTCAGTGCACGCAGTTTATGAAATCTGTGAAATTTTCTGGATTTCAGAACAAAAGATGCTGCAGTATCTTTTTTGCATGGAAAAATGTGTGCATGAAAACTGTTTTTCTAGCGAGCCACAGATCTGGTGCAGAATACAAACTACCCGTCCACTTGGAGCTGAATGCTAACCTGAGAGCCATTAGTCACCATAATCCTCTGCTCAGTGACAAGACTGGATGTACATGAGGGTGGATTTATCACCACTGATGAGATCTCAGCCCGATCACCATCGGAATTCAGGCAACAGATGGTTCTCCAAGGAGTTTTCCCTAAGAAAGCAGTGTGTATAACAAACAGTGCCTATATGTTTTTGTGTGTTTATTCACAGCATGTGGGTACATGTATCTCATTTAGTGTTGCTCTTTTTTATTTTTTTCAATTGTGAAATTTTGCCTTTTTTTGGTGTCCAAGCTGGTCTTATACAGCAACATTTTTCATCAGTTTTCCCTTCATTTGCCATAATTTTCCCACAACTGCTCCAAATTTAAAGCTGTGGCAATAGACTGCCCTAAGAACACAAACTCCTACCTCTATCCTCTGTAACATCACCTGTAACCTCATTCATCCTGAATTATTGCTGCCCTAAGTCTCACACAGCTAATTAGGATATTTCCTCCATAGCTTATAAAAGCAATCCCATACTTTTAACAAGTGCCTGTGTTCTGCTGATTTTATCTGTGAATATAAGCTCTATTTTTAAGTCAAGGTACTTTAGTGCCATTAAAAATGCATTAAAATGGCATTAATGACACGTGCTGGCTCTTTAGCTCTTGGAACTTTGATGTGTTTGGTGTGGAATTGCTCTGGTCAGCGTTTGCTTCTTTCATGGATCAAGAGCTTTTGCTCCTAACCCCATGGTGTCCCCTTGTCAACCAAAGCTAAGAATCATGGAATCTTTAAAGTTGGAAAAGACCTCTGAGATCATTGATTCCAGTCATTAACCAAGCACTGCTAAGCCCACCACCAGACCACATCCCCAAGAGCCACATCTGCACATCTTTTTGATGCCTCCAGGGATGGTGACTCGACCCCTTCCCTGGGCAGCCTCTGCCAGTGCTTGGCCACTCTTCCATCATTTCATGTGCAGTGTTCAGTGGCAAACAAGGACAAGCAGGCTGAAAAAAGGCAGATGAGCTCCTGAATGCCTGATCAGTGTCTGTGTGAGCAGGACAAGGCAGAGTCCCAGCCCAGATCCTGCTCACTCACGGCAGAGATCGCGGCTCTTCGTGCCGCTCGTGGGCAGCATCCAAGAGCTGGGGTTAAACTACTGCCCCATTATTTGTTTCTGGACCATTGTTTCTGCAATACAGGAACAGGCTGTGAGGAATTATATGGTTACTGGGTTTTACAGGTAAACAAAACTGATGGGTGGGTGGTGCAGCAGCAGAAAAAAAGGTTTTTACAAACTTTTCTTCCTACAGGAGAGCAGAGGAGACGTTTTGGTCTCTGTAGTGCTGCTCATTCAGATGGAAGCAGTAGGTCTGGTGAATTTTCCAGTTATAATGTCCATAATTCTACATTTTAAAAAAGGAAGGCATTTCCGTATTTTCCTGAGATTTTTGTTTATCAAATATGAATTCTCATACCCAATCAGCCCTTACAGGCCCATAAAAGGTCATTTCTTTGACAGAAAAGCTGCCTAAGACCAATAAGACCTAAGACCAAGCTGCCCTGAGTCTTTCTGACTGGTCCAGAGATCCTGATAACTACAGCAAATGGGGTAAGAGTAGTTGATATTCTCTCTGAAGTGCTCAATACTGCAAGAGTGGAGGATTGGTGGAAGCCTGAGTGAGACATTTCCAGCTCAGAACAAGTGAAGGAATCTGTCTCACGCTGTGGGAGTGGCTGATGCAGCATCCCCAGGAGGCATTTTTATTCTTCAGAAATTCTGCTTGCAATTGCAAGCTCCCCCAGTTGTGTCTTTCTTGTAAGTTTTGGACCTAACATTTATTTTGGATATACCCTACTTCAGTGGCATCTCAATACAGAGGAGGCAAGAACACTTTGTACTTGGCCCTTTGTTCATGGTGGAAGAAGGATGTGCTGAGGTGTCAGTGTTACTTCTCTGTTTTCTTAACAGGGGTCACATGCAACTTTGCAGAGAGCACACAGAAAAATTTTTTTCAGGAGAATTGCTAAAAAATACTAAAACACAGTTAACAATTTTAATGGGAAGAAATTATATAGAAGATTATATATAGAAGATGTCATCTGTGCCCTGTATGCTATTGCAGAGGTAGTGCTGCTGTATTTCCCCATCTAAACACTTGTCTGCAGCCTTCCAGCCTTATGGTAAAACAAAATCAAAACGTGATCCTATGGAAAAAGGATGGGGTGGATATGAGGGGGAAACCCAAGTTCTCCTTGCTTTCTCTGGGGTCAGCCTGGCACAGGGTGGCCCACAGCTTGGGATGGAGCTGCTGCTATCCAGGCAGCCCTCCTCATGGCACTGCAGAGCTGGCCACAGATGGTCAAGGCAGTGTCTCAGCCTGAGAGCTGAGGGAATATCCTCTGTTCTCACTGGCTGTGACTCACCTGGGATCAGGCCAGACTGGTTCTCAGGTGTGGACCGGACAAACAACATCATGTTCATTTAATTTTGTCCGTAAGTCAGACCTCTGGGCTGTTTGTATTATCTCTCCATGCTGTCAAAACTCAATGAATCTTTTCCCAAAAGTCTAAAGGCTATATTTTCCAATCTCTTTCCAAGCCTGCTTGCACTGGCTGGTGTATATGTTCAAGGAGTTGAGCAACCATTCTCACGCACAGCAATTACTGCTTGTTTTTTGAAGCCACCAGCTAGGGCTGGTCTTTCTTCTGGTGCCTCAGCAGAGGTGGGAGTAAAATTACTAAGCTGAGATGTTTGCTTTACTCTCACCATGACCCCATTTCATATGTGCAAGGTTGCTGTGCCTGGTGAGTGCCACATCATAGCTCAGAGTCCTGCATTTCCCTCATCCCTGGTTTTAGGATATCAATATTTGCTTGATGGAGCAATGGAAATGGAAAATGCATTCCTTCTCTGCATAAGTGATGAGACAGACCTTCTTTAAAACAGAATTTCCCAAAGCACTGATTTTGTAATGGCCATGGAGTTGTGACTTGGGAGATAAAGTTGCCAATTTGCAGCTGTCTTTATTATGTTAATATTTATGGAGCCCTATTAGTTTTGGCTTTTTGGCACCTCCTTGACAGTTTAGAAAGAATTCCCACTGTGTAAGGAGAGACTTTGCATAGGTGCTGACACACAGTGAACAGCTTCTTTTAATCTTGGTACCTACAAACCATTAAAGGCTTTGGTGCTGTGACTGTGACAACTGGGAATGTAAAACAGGGTTTATAATGAAAAATTCCTTTTTATTTTCAGTCAGCATCACACTGAATACTCACTATAGTGCAATGATTTTTTGGGACTATTGTTTCTATTATAAAGGAAATGTCTGCTGGGTAATCAACACACTGCTCTCATCTCTTTCTCCCTGTGATACTGCAAACCTATTTGTGGTACTGGTGCCACCCCAGCAGTAATGGATGATGTCCATCTGCTGTTTTGTGATCTCCTTTCCCTGCAAGGGAACTCTTCCTGCAGCATTTTATCTCCTGCTTTAAACAAGTTTCCCATAAGACAGACATTCTTCTCTGAATACACAGATAAAAATGTGTCCAGCTTTCCTGTGAGTCCATCCAAGAGCTGCTCTCAGCCTGAAAAAATATCCTTAAAAGCTCTCACTTGTTGTTAACTTAGTGGGAAAGGATTTGGCCCTGAGATGATCCTTGAGTGGATATTTTTTGTCCACGTGGCAAAGCATCACAGTGCTTTTGACTGCAGAAAGATTTCCCACAGCGTGGATATTCCAGGGTCTGCCACCCTTGGCAAACGACATATTTGTTAACAAAACAATGTTTTTTCAGGATAATGTTCAGCACTTTGACCTTTTCCCCCCTCTCTCACACAGTCATTTTTCATCTGCTTCTTGCCATGCTGAAGAGTGTTCCATGGATTTTCTAGTGCCATGTAACAACTAACAGAAATTGCAGTCAGTGCAGTTCAGGCCTGTGGGAATGTAAAGGCATCTTTGGGTAAATAAACCAAAAATAAGAGACAATTCATGAGAAGGCTCTAGAGGCAGTGGTAATATGAAACTGCAGAGAAATGCTGAGGCAAGAGCTGGGGGGACACACTATGAAAATAGCCCATCACTTTTTTTTCCTTCATGCCCACTCCTGTGGTCTAATGTGAACTCACAGATGGAGCCACGCGATGAGCTGGCACCAAGGAAAATATTTTCTGTGAAGAAGAAATCCAATGATCATCACATGCAATTAACAAAGCCCTGCCTATGGAGTGATGTTCCAGCCAAGACTTTTTTATGCTGTTTCGTTTGGTTTCCCCTGGGCTCTCTCTCCTCCCCCACACCCACACACACTGGGAGCCCAGTCCCCAGCTCAGGGACCAGCCAGACCCAGCTGCTCTTGGACACAGGCAGGGCTCACAGCTTGTGATCCAGGCTTTGCTCCTGCCAAGAATTCCTTGGGGCTGACCGTATGTGTTGCTGACTCAAGAGGCACGGAACACCCAGAAATGCCTGGGAGCACATGGATCTCTTCCCAGGAGCCATGGGGAGGCCGTGCCAAGTGCCTATTGAATTCCAGGCATGTGCCATCCTCTGCCGTTGAGCAGGCAGGATGAGGCCGGATCCAAAGAAGCAGTTGTTGTGGAGTCAGGCTAAGGATTCTCTGGTGGAGGTGGCTGGGATGACAGATGGAAGAGGGGGAAGCATGTTTTCCAGACACACTCCAGCCTTTCTACGCCTTTGCTATTTCTGGGATCTGAAGGAAAATTTCAGCCATGAAAATATTTCTGCAGTGAGTTGACATCTGGGTTTGATCTCACCTGAAATCATGATCTCCTTACTTCATATCCATCAGCTCTTCTGGATGGATATGAAGTATCCCTTCCCCTTTTTTGCCCTCTTTTCACTTTCAATAAACCAACCAAGAAATGAACTCACCAGTAAGGAAGGTCACTCTTCAAAGTGCAGCATTATATTTTGTTTATAACCACAGTAACATTTATGGTCTCCATGAGCTAGGAACTAAAAGAAGTAAGTTTAATCACCAGGTAATAATTATAGTGCATAATAATTCCATTAAATGAAATGATAATCAATAGCTACTGCTATTGATATCAATAGCACTGCTAAAATGCATATTTTAAGGATGAAATGGATTTTTCAAAAATCACATATAGGAAGAGAGAATTCTTTATGAGGTAAACTCTGCAAAACAGTAGTGCAAAAATGGGATGAAAAATTGAAATGCAGTTAGGTGAAAGAGAGCATAAAATAATAGTTCAAAATCTTCCTATTGCTCTGATAGTTTTCAAGATTGATTTTTTTTTTAAATTGTGTCTCATGCATGACCATTTTCTAGGGAGAATCATTGTTCATACAGAAGTAAGCCTAGGAGAGGCAGTTGTGGTGTTTGGGTCAATTTTATCATGAAGGGACCAAACTCCCTTTCCTTTCTCTTGTGAAGAAACATTTCTGATAGTGGAAAGACTGATTTATATGGAAACAGCCCTAGAAATGACACAAACCTGCTTCTTCTCTCACACACTTATTTCCTTAAAACAAGAGTAATTGCTACATCTTGATGTCAGTTTAAGTAGCAATTTGAATCTTGTGCCTTATAATTTGAGAATGTTATTATAAGGTGGAGAACAGAATTTGGAAAATGTAACTGCTGGCAAAATGAATTCTGATCAATGCTAATATTATTTTATGTGTTTTGGCTCTTCACTATGCTGGGGAAAAAAAAAAAGGCAAGCATATTATGTAGTTATATACAAAAGTCACTTCTTCATCAGTAAAACTCTGGGATGAATAATATGCACAGGAACTCAGGAGAGCTCTGGAGAAAATGAAAATAGAACCCAGTGCACCAACTCTTCTGTGCCAATATCTAGAGCAGCAACATCAGCATGTTTTCACTTAAAATAATGTTTTGAGACAAGTACTTAAAAAGGAGGAAGAAGCCATGTGACAAGTTAATGGCTAAGAAGGGGAGAAAAATAGTATAATTGGTTGCTTAATGTGGACTGTATTTTATATAATTAGTTATATACAATATAAATATAATTATAATGTTATATATAATTCCTAATATATATATTTTAAAACACCTCTAATGTTTGCCTACATATCAGAAAATATAATTTAGGACCAAAAAACTGAACCATACAAGCATCAAGTGCATTCCTGGCCAGCCAACACCTTCCCAGTGGGCCTGGCCAGTGGGTATTCATTGACACTCTTCCTTGGGAAACTTTTTATTGCCAAAAGCTTGGCCTCATTTCTCTTGAAAAACCCGTGGTGGATGTGGCCTCAGGAAAGAGCTCTCAGGTGTTCTGGTTTTATCCTTTCTTAGAGTCATGGACGTTTCCCGAGCAGACTTGGCAAAGTGAGGCTTTATGTTGGACTTTGAGAAATATTTGCAAAAATGCTGCCCAGATGAAGAGTGAGACTCTTGTTTCCACACAGGAGTCATGGCTTATCAGTGGTATCATGAGCAGGCATTTTCCAGCATCTGAACTGCATGGCATTAATGAGGTGCTGAGCAGCCAGCTGTAATAGAGCAGCATGTGGGGAGCTGATCCTCAAGATTTATGATGCATCTTTTGGTCTCTCTTTGGTCCATTTCCTTAATCATGATGCTGATTACCAGGGCAATTGTTTTTAGTTCTCATTTCGTTTCATTTTACTTTCCTTGGAAACCGTAATGGACCTTTGTTGGGTTGTTTTTTTTTTTTATTCCCCTCCAACTTTTAAATCAGCTGCTCTTCTCCCAGGCAGCTGCTGGCACGGAGAACACCTTGCAGGCACCGTTGTGCTAAAGGCACCCAAGTGTGAAGCAAAGTAATTAAATGGGGCTGACATGGCTTTCAAAGGGGTTTGCTGATCTATCCATGACAATTAGAGGGCCTCCAAGCCTCGCCCAACCACTTGCAAGCAGGGCAAGTGTATTCTGCACAAAGGTTTATAGAGCATTACCCAGCATAAGACTCATTTTTGTTGGGTTTTGAGGAGGAAGCAGTTGGCAAAAGTCCAGCCTTTGATGCTGGCTGAAGAAGGGGAGGGAAAGATCTGACTCAGGAGTCCACTCCCAGCTACTTATTTTTGGTTTTTCACTATAACTTGATCTAATTTTTTGCAGCTAGTGGGTATTTTTCACGCCACATAAGAAGTTGGGGCATATCCATCATGCCAGAGAGAGCCACAACAGAGCAGGTCAGGGGTGGCATGGAATAACCCCACTTGGCCCAAAAATCAGGACACCCTTGTATGAGCAAATGGAAGATAGAGGAAGAAAGAGTTACTGTTAAGGCTGGATAACAAGTGGGGCTGAAAAATAAGGTTATGTGCTATAAATCAAATTAAATACAGCCCTTAAGCAGTGACTATTAATTACATGCTTGAATTGAATTGTATATGTTACTCATCTGTGGGGCAAGTACAATTGCTCAGCAGACTCTTACTTATCCAAACCAAGGTTAATTTTGGGAAATTAAAAATGAAAATATTTTCAGTGAAATTCCTGACACAAAGAATCAGGGGTGAGCATCCAAAAGGGGACAAGGTGCTTATGATGTCCACTGGGTGGAATTTAATTTAAGTCTAAACCCAAGGGATTTGTGTATTCAGAATGGGATGGCTTAGATGCAGAGGGAGAATGCATTTATCAAGTCACAGTTCTCTCTGTGTGCATAGTATATTTGCAATACATATATAAATATGCATGTAATAATTTCTATTATAGCGTGATCAAGCCAGCAGCAGTATCACATCAAGGGTGAAATGCTGCTGTGGCACAGAGCTGAGAGAGGTTTAAGACAAAGAACTCCATGTGGGATTACACATCTCCATAGGTGTACCCCAGTTTTTGTTGTCAAACTCCTTGCCAGGCACTCCAGAACATGCACTGGGGTGTTTGCCTCTCTTCCTCAGCCTTTCTGAAATTCAGTAGTTTAGAAGGGCTAAAAATATTTGATTAAAAAAAAAGTGGTAAATTCTAATAATTTAGGAAGATAAAAAATAACCCAACTTCTGAAATGTTGCATTTTGCTTGAAAGGATTCCTTCTTCATTTTAAGCCATGTAATGACTACAAAAATTCTGAAGTCCCAAATCCACAAATTTTGAAGTGATTTAAGCAAAGGTACTCTCACTTTCTGACAGGTAACGTTCAAACAGTAACACACTGTTGGAAGAGGTGCCTGGTGCATTTGGCAGGAGTTAAGCAGCTAATGTTTTATCAGCTTGGAGTTAATGATATACACACAATTAGTGCTTCTGCCTGTGTTCTCACAAGATTTTCAATATATCACCCTGGAAATGTTGTCTGATTTGGTGTTGTGAAGGGATTCTGTTAATTCAAGTGCCAGCAAGCTTAACTAAATGTTCTCCCATTATACATGTGTGTTTTAATGACAAGCTGATGGGGCAAGGTAGAGAAAGGAGACTGCAGGAGTTGGTGGGAAGAGTTCCCTCTGCTCCCTCTGCTTTGTGGCACCTTCAAGAGAGAGAGAATGGAGATAAACCTCATCTGAGCCTATACTATTTCTCCCCAAGTTTATTCAGATGCGCTGTGGTTGTCACCCTGAGGGGGTGTCCATACTCCTGTGAAATTCCACCAGTGTCACATCACATTCAGAAGTGCCTGGGAATGAGGACCAAGCCTGTGAGGTCTATTGCTGCTTTCTTTATTTCACGTGCAAAACTTCCTTTAACACTGGTAGGACAGCTGCAAAATGCAGACATGATCCTGTAGATGTTCCAGCAAAGTTAATCAGGAACAGAGGGCAAGAGAAGAAGTTGACCATTGCCATATTTCCTTGTTATTGTTGGGTTTTTAAGTGAAGTTAATGATCTGGTGAGGTTTGTGTTAAAGTTTTATTTGTGGGCACAAGGTGTAAGTGCACCCAGAAGTCTGGATTCTGGTTGAACCATTTTGGGACGGTCTTAATGGAATATGTGAATGTGTTTTGCACAAATGTTTTCCTTCCCTGCAGGATGGATGAGAACTCGAATCTTAATTCACATGCTGAACCCAACTGTGGATCTGAATGAATGAAATGAATGACTGATGAGATTCTGTCCTTATTTACTGAGCGATTTACTCAGTTATCAGGAGCTTGGCATCCAAAATTAACTGTGCCACTATAATCTCAAAATCACTTGATAAGACAGTAGGAGTCCTGGGGAGTTATTTCTCTTGCTGAATCACACAATTCTGCAAATTGGTGTTTCTTAAGTGCCATGATTTTAATTTGACTGGAGTTAAACAGTCACAGTGAACCCCACATGGTATTAGAACAGGAAGGAGGACCAGTGAGTGAGTTCAAAATGAACATTTGCTGGTATGTTATGCCTGGATCAGCCCAGTGATATGAAAAACCAGGATACGATAAGGAATGTGAGCCCTTTGCTGGAATCTTTGTGGTGGTAAAGCCTTTCAGCAGTCAGATGATTTCGGGACATGCCTGAAACCCAGGGAATGCAAGTCATGCTCTGCTTGACTCCAGAAAGGTTCCCATTAAGTCCTGGGAGAGGGAATGGCAGCCTTTAGCAGCTATTTGAGATACATATGGGATTTCTCTTGGACTCTAGTCATGCAGCTTTATATGGAGGCTGCTGATTTTCTATGCGCTCAAGCTGCTGTACTGGGCAAGCCAAGAGCAGAGGGACTGCACTGTTCCCATCCCTCACTCTGCACTTCTCATTTCTGTTCCATGTTACAGACTTGTGTTACATTTCATGCAGAAGCAAGCACAGACTGCAGGGAGCAATGTATGTTATTATTTTATAAAACACGTTGGCTAATGATTTACTGTGAGCAAACGTGACAACTTCTTAATCTTCTGGGTGGCATCATAGCTAACTTTCCTGCTCTCAGTGCTTCTCAGTGCTCCATCCACTGCTTGGCAATTAGTGCCTGCTCCTCTGAGGTGCTGGGCAACCACAGATCCCATTTAATTCCATGGAAATTAAGCACAGGACTGTGTGGTTACTTTGTGTGCCCGTCACAACAGCGGTGCAGAGTGCCACTTTCAGGGCAAAATAAACAAATGGTGATATAATAAATGATACAATCACGGAGTCATTAAGGTTGGAAAAGACCTCTAAGAGCATTGAGTCAAACCATTGACCATTAATCACTAATACACATTAATAACTCACTAGGCAACGACAGCGCTTGCGAGGAACTCACGAGTACTTGTGCTGTCAAACCCATCTGGAGGAGCTTGAAGTGAGGTTGTCAGCCAGGACCCCCTGAGCAGTTTTGTCCAGGATGAACACCCCAGCTGGCAGGTCACACTGAGCTGTTCATGTCACCCATGTCAACACTGGTGGCAGTGGTGCTTGGAGAGGGGCTGCAGTACTGGGCTCTGTAGCTTTGTCCTTCCTGAGCCCACCAAGCTGGGGCAGCTCTTGAAATCAGCCAGCAAAGAGGGGGGAAAACCTCGTGGCAGCTGCACAAAGCTGCTTTGGAGCACGTTAACAAGGCAGAACGTATCTCCATGCCTACATTTCTCCCTGGTCTGTAACAGCGGCGCGATTGTCTCACACTTCCCCGCGCGCTACACGCGGCTAACAAGTAACGCTCTATTTAAAGAAGCAGGCAATCCTCCTTCCCAGAAGCAGTTTGTAACACTGTGAACAAACATCCACAGGGACAAATTCTTTTTTCCTTTCTTTTCCCCCTTTTCCTTTTCTATTCTAGTCTAATCAGAAGCACTGCAGATTCAGCCATCTATAAAAGCGTGCCCCCGAAAGGAATTCGATTTCTTTTTGCGAAATGAATGTGTGGCTTTTATTATGCATGGCAGGTATGGTTGGAATCCAAGTAGGAAAATTGTATTTTACACTACAGGCTCTTGGGTAATGAATTAAATGGTAACACCAACATATCTAACAGTGAGAAATGCCACACTATGGAGACACTTTCAAGAAAGCTGAGTACACAAATTGTGGGAGAAGAACAGATAAGCTTTTTTCCTGTTTGTACCTGCATTATTTAGTGATATTTTCTTTTTTTTTTTTCTTTTAAGGAAGGTGTTAGAATAAAAGCTGAATTCTGGTCTGCTTTATCTATGCAGCATCCTAAGACCCTGCTCCCTTGATTGTCCAGCTCTGGCATCCCCTGGCTGCATCCCAGACACCACAATGTGGAAGGGGAAAAATTGCAGGCTTGGGACTCCTCCTGGAAGAGATTCAGGATGAAAGAAGGGTATCCAGACCATGAAATCAATATACAGGAAGGTTTTTTAAGCGGTTCTGCATCTGCTTTATGACACTTCAGTGAAGGTTTGGTTTCAGGTTTGGGTTTGTTTTTTTTTCTTGTTTCTTGCTTGGAGAAATATCAATGTCAAGCCTGACTGAGCATCCATGCTTTCCAATTTCCAAAATTCAATAAGCTTGCAATAGCAGTTTGCATTTTGGGGGTGTTAATTTTTCATGAAAGAATTTAACTTCAACAATTGCAGCCTGGAGCAAACTATCCAATCTGATGGTGGTTCAGAGCATTATCCCAAAATGCCATTTTACCGTGCACTGGTAGGGGTCACTGGAGCAGGGTACCAGAGGATACTGCTTTCAGGAAAGCATGTTCACAGTACTTAAGGGATTACTGACAATATGTGGCTGTCTTCCTTGTATCCATCCACCAAATGAAAACTGCCCTCTCCTCTCTCTTATCCTTCTCATCCTTTAGGGTGGCTGCAGGTTATTATAACTGCTTTATTATAATAGTTTATATTCATATATCCCTCTCTTTGTGTGTTGGCTATGGCAACCTGAGTTGGTGCTATCCTCCAGAGTGCCACTTGGTTATTAATCATTAATATCCTACAGCACAAAAGCAAAGTTTTAGCACTAGAGTCGTACAACAGGTTATTTAATACACAATCAACAGTGCATTCAGGTAGGTTTTTGTTTCTCTCTCCAGCACAGGGGACTGTGAAGAGGGATAGATGCAGATTAAATTACACTTTCTAAATTGTATCTTTTCACATTAATAAGAAAATTAACTTCAGGAACTGAATAAATAAAGAGCAGGCAGGGGGTGAGTGAGAGCTGAGACTGCACTGTGAGACATTGGACTTGAGACTCACTGTGTAAATAAGAGAATTACTGGCAGAATCCTCCACTTTTCCTCTCATTCCCATAATCTTCACACTCAGGCTGTTACCAAGGAGAGGGGAATGAACCAGGATTTCCCATCATTGCCCTTTCCTATCCACCTGCTTTACAGGGAGCTCTGAAATAAACCACAGGCTGAATTTAACATGCCAGTTGTAACAATCTGTGGGCAATCCTGCCTTCACCAGCCAACAGTGTGGCCTCAGTGGCAACTTTTGGATTCCCTCTTATTAAAAACAGCAATGGACTTTCCAAACATGTCTGCACTTCCAGGAGTATTAAGAATAGATCACAGCCCCAACGCTTATTAACCATACAGTGCCTTTCATCCAGGAAGCTCAAAGAGGGAAAATCCTAGCCCACATCCAAGTTTAATGTCTCTCTTCAAATAGATGTATTTCACCTATGTTGGCAGTGGAATATCAATAGACCTGGCTTTATTGGTCTTATTGTTATTTCTATTCAAACCCAAAGGAAAATGATTATTTTATATTGCAATAAATGTTAAGGGATTTTTAAAAAATAAATGTTCACCATAAGTTGAAGGGACATTGTTGAATGTTAATCTTGACTGCAAACTCAATATTTTAAATTTCTACTCTATTTTCAGGGTTTTTTCTGTAGGAGATCAGAGAACCCGGCACTATTTAAAAGCAATTTTGTATTTCTACCTTCCAGGGCAATAGTTATGCTTCAGTAAGTCCTTTTTTCATCTGATTTACCAATTACAGTAAAATATTGCAAGATATCTAATCACAAACAGAGGGGCATTTAAAAAAGAAATATTTAACTTCTCAGAAACCCAAATGCTTTCAGTTATCCCAAAACATAGACTCGGAAAGCTGTGTCAGTATTTTATGGGAAATGAAGAACAGGAGTCTGCTAATTCTTAATTTATTTCATTTTTAATCCCTGGATTTCTGCCTGGGTGTTGTTTCCTGTGAAGCATCCTCATCTCCCCTCTCATTTGGTAGATATTTCAATGCAGAAAATGGAAGTGACACAGGGATTTCAATGCAAAAGGGACAAGAGACATGTGGTGGCATCTCTGCCTCCAAGTTATGGGGGTGTGTGCCTGTGCGTGCCCAAAAAATTGTGGGAGGGAAAACAAAAGGGGAGCATTTCTTTTACAGAAAGAATGCTCTCTGGAAGGCATTCTCACAAAAATATTAATTTTGTCAAGTAGCCAACGTTCTGTCAGAACAGTTTGGATCCCATGTCTTTTAATTAGCCCTAGTGCTAATGAAAGTCCAGCTCTGTAATTGGTGTAATGTGAGACAGGGAACAATCCGAGCCCCAGCCTGAGAGTTTGCCACGCTGAGGGGACGTGGTTTCATTTTCTGAACTCAGAACATGAGTTCAATACAGCTATTGACAAGAAGAAAAGTGCTACTTATAAATGCTTGCAGACTGAAGCTTTAAATTTGAAAATTGAACAGTTTTAATCTGGAAATCATTTGGAAGCAATAAGGCGCTATTTTTACAGCCATTTCCTAGAAGTGATCAAGTCTCGATGTTTAGAATTTTTAAAAATAATTTCTTATGACCATGCAGAAATGATTACTTGGGTTATGGTGATCTGGGAATGATTTTTTTCTGGAGCTTAAGCCAAGGCATTGGAAATGAAAGGCTTGACAGTGCAGCCATACTCCATGGGTGGATTTTTTAGGACAGGATTTGCTAATGTCTAAGGTAAATCTTACATAGGAGGACCAACAGACCCCTCGAATTTAGCTTGGCAGCTCCCCATATTAAGTCCTAATGTATTATTGCTCATTAATGAGTTATCCCCTCATCTATGGAGCAAGAAAGTAGGTCATTTCTTTCATTAATAACACTGGACAAGATGTAACACGTTTAAAGTCATTTTGCTGAATTCATCCCACATTTTAAATCCACACCTTCAGAGCTTGCAACTGACCTGAGCATTAAGCTCTGCTAATATTTGTTTTTCCCACTGTGCCAGGGGAGGAGGGATTGAGGGCATGGAGATGAGTACAGGGCAATCTATCTATTTTCAGTGTTGCCACCAAAGCTTGGGGAAAGGTTTTGCAGATAAATTAATGGTGAAATGAAGCTTTTTTCCCTCCACTTTCGCCAAAAAAGTGGAGGGAAAAAACACATTAGACATCACTTCTGATAATCCTGGTATTGTCCTTGCTTATAGTTATTTCTTTTTTTCTTCTTTACGAAATCCAAGTTTTATCAGAAGTAGGATCCTGGTTTTGCAAGCAAGGGATGCTATTTTAGGAAGTGTTGGTGAGTCTGCCTCATGTTCAAACAGCTGCTTAATGATTTAGCTTGTCGTCACACACTGAACAAACTCTTAACGCTGAGCAAATCGTTGTTATCTGATTACCTTCATTGCTCATCTGCATGATAATTTGGGAAGAATTTAAATATGATAGCCATTTAATCAACAATCATATATAACATGAATATGATGTTTTCTAATTTTGTTTTCATGTACAAGTCGCATGCAATGTCTCCTATGAATAGGAAGATTAACTATACATTAATTAATAGCTATTTATAACAAAGGTCATCAAATTAGTTTCTGTGACCTCATTACCACGTTGCATGCAATCTAATTAACTGATTCAAAGGTTGTTTCAAATGCCTGTTAGAATGTTAAAGTGTCTGATTCTCTATATAGGTACATCTGACATTTTTTGGAAATGGAGGTAGATTAAGGGAATTTACTTCAAAAAGCCTACAATATTCTCCTCAGGTAACAGTAACTACGATTCAGATATTGATTACATTTCCCTGAAAAAAAGCAGCAAAATAAACCCTACTCTTTTTTGTTTGTTGTTTGTTTTCTTTAGGAATTTAGAACCGTGTCTATTTCTCCTTCAATTTTCCTAGGTAATCATGTATATAACTACGAATGCACGAATAAAATAACTTAATGCATGAAAAAGAAAATCACAGCATGCAACGCACAGAAGAGCAATAGAGAAGTGACACTGCTGAAAAATGGAGTTTCGAAGGAGAAAGAGTTACTTAAATGCAGACAGCACCCAGTGGAGTAATAACACCTGGGCTCACTCCTGCTCCAGAAAGGAAGTCTGTGATGGCTTCACTGCACAGATGATACTGGCACCAGTTCTGCTGCAGGTGGGGCTTTTCTTCCTCATTTTGTGTTCTTTTTGGCTTTTCTTCAGGGTTTTTTTTTTTTTCTTTTTTTGTCTTTTTGGAAAGTTGAAATCGTAAAGTGCTTGGGAAAGAGATGGCAAAAAAATCAGAGCATGGCTGAAAGTCTGGATGGGGAAAGGACTTTTTTTTTTTTTTTTTTCATTCCAGCTCCTTACTTATCTGCATTCAGCCATAGCATATTAACATATTTATGCGAGGAAATTCATATTAATAGCGCTCAGCTTATCTGCCAGGAGCAAAAAGCAAATGGATGCAGAATATAAAGGAGCAACATTAGTTGTAGGATTCAGACCCATGTGCCTAAGAACGGAACAACACAGCCTATTCTTATATCTGTTGGGGTTGGCATATCAATGAAAGGAGAATTTAGCCCATGCAGCTTAATTTTATAGCAAGCATTAGACATATCTTGGAAGGAGCCTGTGTTAAATATTAAAAAGTAGCCAAAAGGTTGCACAAAACTAGACTATTTGGCATTCTCATAACTTTTAGGGGTTTTTTTTAATAAGGCAATTGGAATTGATTGCTTGATTATCATTTTTTGTTAGAAGAATCTTTTTTCCTGAGAAATAAAAATCAGTGTGTCCCTGAGATATTTAATATTAAAAACAAACAAACAAACAAACAACCGAAACCAAACAACCAAAACAACCCTTTCTGATAAAATTTCACTAGCTTTTCAATACTCTTAATGGCTTGCAGGAAAAAATAAAGGAGGTACTCTCACAGGAAGATGAACTCCCCAAGCCTCCATCCTGGGGATAAAAGAAGCACTCCCATATGCTGATGCTGTGCTGTTTCACTGCAGATCAATACCCTGATCACAGCAGTGATGGTAATTACAGAGCCTTTCCTCTGGGAGCTGAGGATCCTCCGCTCCCATGGAATCAGCACAACTCAAAAGCCTTTGACGTCTTCCTGCAGGAGGCTTTGGAACTGTGAAAAGCAGGCAAGCACAGAACACAGCCACTGTTCTATGGAGCTTCTCTTGTTTTCTCCTGTTTCCTTTCACACACCTTTGCTAGAGCTGGAGTGCACCAGCCTCCTTCAATCAACGCAGAGACCTTGAAAAATAACCTTTCTTTTTCTTTTTTCTTTT
>VXBB01022675.1:792509-840309 GCA_013399915.1 Illadopsis cleaveri
TTCTTTTTTTTTTTTTTTTTTAATCTGAAGTCAGTTTAGGTTCCTGCATAATGCTTTTCAAAGGCAGGAAAAATAGCTCCCCTCTCCTTTTTGTCTCTTTTTGAAGTGTTTTGAGAAAAGTAGATTTTTTTTTCCCCCTGAAAAATCCAAAGGTTTTATGTTCAGGAGGCATTTGGCCTTGCACAAAACACTAAGTGGCATTTTCATTTTAGTGTCTGCATTCAGAAATATAATTTTTTTGCACTATAAAGAAACACTCGATGTCCATGGGGGACCACAATATTGATATGGTGGAATTTGGGAAGATCCTTTGTTTCCAGGCTGTTTTTTATCATGATTCAGAATATTTTGAGTTGCTTGTTACATTGGATTTTTTGTTTGTTTGTTTGTTTTAAGAAAGTGCAATAAAGAAAACTTTTGATCAGCTCTGTCACAAAAGAAATTATTCCATGTGGCAAATACTCCTTATCACACTCCCAGGAGTCATGTAGTGGTCTGTAGGATTTCTCATCCATCACAGAAACCTGTTTTCTTTCCAACTTCCATGCTTTGAATTCCAGACACTCCAGAGCTGAGGCTCTAATGCTGAGTTTGTTCTGAGAAGTAGCCATGATCTCTTCTAAAGCTATAAAAATAAATCTGATACAGTACTCTTAACAACCTGTAAGTCCAAATATTTAGCTGAGGTTGGCAAGACTTTCTCCCCTAGGGGCAAAAATAGTTTGCTAAACTGGTAACTGCTGGAAGCAGTGAAGTATTCTGATATATAGAGCCAGTAGTTAAATGAAAGCTATTGTAGATGAGTTGTTTGTCATGCTTTTTTGATCAAAAGAAGAAGAAAGTGTAGCAGAACCAATATTTTCAAATGTTTTCAGAAAAACCTATTAGCTGGGTTTGATGTAAAGGCAGAAAATATGAATTAAAGATACAGGATCTAATTCTGAGTAAAGAATGTTTTCCAAAATCAGCAGGAGACGAATCTGAAATATCTGAGAGGTTTCACTTTCCATAAGACTCCAGAATTATCTGATGTTAATCACAACTCCCTTAAAACCTGCTTACTTAGGAATAGGACTGCCTGTCCCAGATGCTTTGTCTTCCTCTTGAATCTGAGCAGAAATAAACAGCCTAAGGACAGATCATACACAAATGTATGAAGAGGCTTCTTTGTCTCTGAAAAATAAGACACAGAACTGTGTAACAAAATGGAGAAAACAGCTTCTTGCTTCTTGACTGGAAGGAGGATGTCTCTGTCCCACTCTATCCCTGCATCCCTGCACATCCCTGCACAGGCGCCAGACGTTCCTCCCTAGGTTTGACAAAGCTCTTTTACATTGCAGGTAAAGGGGCATTTAAAACACTTAAAAATTCACAGGGCATGGAAATTTTTAGTTCCTAATTCTATTTTAAAGAAGAAAATATTTAGGTGTGGTGTTTGGTGGTTTTTTTGTTGGTTTTTTTTTTTGGTTGTTTTGTTTTGTTTTGGGTTTTTGTTGTTTTTGGGTTTTTTTGGTTTAGAAAATACTAAAGATACAATCACTATTTAATGTCTTTCTGAGGGCTTAAACCCATCATTCCTTATGATTTTTTTACCACTGGTTACCCTTAGGAGCACCTTGAGGAAGCTGGTGAATGCTGCATTTCATGGGGAACACTGAAAACTCAGTCATTCATGCTTTTTAAAACAAACCTGGGAAGTATTTGGGTTCCTTAAGGTGACCAAGGAACCTTAGTGGAAGCCTACTTCCATTAACACTTAAATTATTAGTACAGAAACCAGCTGGAATATTTTTCACAGCACTCATCTATTGAATCCCTGGCTTTTCTCTTCCCCTTCATGGTACGAGGCTGTTTTGGGCAAAATGGATAGTGAAGCTTAAACACAACTCTCCATTGACTCTGCTTTGTGCAAGTGAGCTGGCAAGAATTAAAGTCCTTAATGGATATTTAATGGTGGATGAAATGAGCTTTCTCCTTATTAGCACAGTGGCTTATTAGAGGCTGTTTCCCCTCAGTAAAGTGCTCACCTGCCTCACCTCCCAGGCTGCTGCTGGAAACCCCAGCTCCCATGGATTAATTCAGATTCCCTCACTGAGCACTCTGACAGGAAAACTTCTTGCAGGAGAACCACAGGCATTGCCTTCCTGAGATTTGGGTGTTAATTTGCTATTTCACTGAGATTATCACTTTCTCTCCTTTGATGCCTCTTTATAGGGAGTCTTTAATGCCCCCCACACCTTGGTTGCCACGAGTCAAAGGTTAAAAAAAAATAATAATTCTTTGCATTTTCCTGCTCTGTCATTATGCCATACGTGTGGTGCTGAATTTTTAGAGTGGCTTTTCCTGACCAGAATGCCAGTATGACATTTTGGGTCCCCCTTGGCTTGAGGCTGAGGTGAAGGAGATCAGAATGGGACACAGAGTTCTTCTAAATTTCTGTGTTATCTGGGATTTCAGTGGTGTTGATTTTTGCAAGAAATGGAGGCAGCGACTGGTGTATAAGGAAAACCCTTGGAGAAAGAAAGGTCTGAACCACAGAATGGTTTGGGTTAAAAGGAAACTTACAGATCCTCTAGTTACAACCCCTCTGCCCTGGGCAGGGACACTTTCCACTAGACAAGATTGCTCAAAAACCTCATCAAACCTGGCCGTGAACATTTCCAAGGAATCTGCCAGATTGTTGTGGCACACAGGGGGAATGAGCTGCTGCCGTGGAAATTCCTACTCATGTGTGCACATTTCCAAAGCAGTGGATGACCAAGACCATCTCCAGCAGGTAGAGAAGAGGTGTCTGGCTGTGAAACCAGCAGGATTTCATGGACCTGGATCCTGTTTCCAGCTCTGCTCCACGTTTTCTCTGCATGTGCTCATTGCTGGAGCAGCCACTCGACTTTCCATGGCTCACAGCTGTCCTGGCCAAGTCCCTCTATCAGCTTCTACAAAGCTGCATCTAATCTGCCCTTAAATACTTACAGGTTTTCTCCCTTGTTTGACAGAGGTAAAGTATTATGAACTGCAAGGGGTTTGGAAGCTGCAGTGCAGGCTGACACAAAATATCTGAGTAGCAATTCACATAAAATAAGGTAGCTAGAGATTACTGTATATGGTTGTATGAATATAGTTGCAGGTCCTTAGTTGAGGGTTTAAATACAAGATGTGAAAAATCATATTTTTGCCAGCATGGAAAATACCTTCTTATGCATTGTGGAAATCTGGGAGGAAATATTTAGCTCCACCTGCTGCAACTGGAATTTCAGCCATGGGTTTCAGTCAATCTGGATTTTTCCTCCATTTTTTCCCCTGGAGACAAAAAATTGCAGATATGTACATGATATTGGGCAGTGGCCTGTGTTGCACACTCAGCAGAAATGGTTGTAGCTATGGCATAACTCACAGCTTGGAGCCAGTGAGAGACTCTGAGTAAGTCTTGTGAAAGGAGCCAACAATTTTCTTCCTCTCAAACTGAAATTTCTGCAGCAGCCTTGGCATAGGAATTATTAAATGATGCAAACCTCAAAATATTTGTTAAATAAATTACCTAAGGAGAACAGTGGAAATTTTCTGCCTCTCTCATTTTTAAGTGACAATCCTGGCAGAGACATCCAACAGCTTCTCTCATTTGGGAAAGGTAGCCTGGTTTATAGGTAATTGATCTGTGTTAACATGTCCAAGCTTGGGAGGAGTTCAGGAAGGTGTCTGTTTGCATAGAAAGGGTATAAAAACCTTTTTCTGCAGTGAGACACAGGATATGTGGTGTTCCTTGTCTGCCTCCCTCTCCCCCTATGCTTCCAGTTCTGAGGCTGGAGCAGGCAGGGGCAAGGTCTGGTCACCCCATAGGCAAGGCATAATTTTTGCTTAAAACATCCAGAATTTAATTATTTTACTGAATATCAAGGATTTAATTATTCTTTTTTTTTTTTTAACTCATCCCAGAACTGGGATTATTATTATAAGTGAGACCATGGAGACATGAAGTGACTACACAGGCAGCAGAGGAGAGCAGGAATGGAGCTGGTGGGCAGAGTGGGGGGTGCTTTGGCTGATGGACTGGAGAAGACACTGGTGGGGCTGAAGTGATCACATCAGCTCACAGACAGGGGGCATGAGGGTCTCCCTTGAGTCCAAGAGTGACAAGAACAGGAACCTTGGAAGTGGATCACAGTGTTATCTAAGACTCTGGACAAGCCAAACACCCAGAAAGGTGGGGAGGAGTGAGAGCTGTTGGGTGTTGGTGGAAGGGACCTCAGTGGGAATTGGGCATCTTTGCAAAGTTTCCAGGGAAGTTACAGCAGCTGGGATGGGAGGTAAGGGGATGGCTGTAGGGGATTTCTGTGGTCTGAGCAGAAGGAAAAGGCCAGGTATCAGAAGGAAGCTGGGGGGAGGAAGGCTTTGGGTAAGACATGCGCCCACAGTGCAAGGTGGCTGTGGTTTATTTACCTTGGAAAGGCTCGCAGCACTTTTCTCTACTGAGAAAGTTAAACACCATGAGGGTTAAGCCAGAGCTTCAGGAGGCACAAGAACTAGCAGGAGTGGCTAAGTTAAAGCTTGGCTCTTCCCCCTCCTGAGGCTGATGTAGCTCTTCCCTCCCCACCCCAGGTCTGCCTCTGCATTCCCTCTGCCAGAGGCAATGGAGGGCAAAACATTGTGAGTGTGAGGTCAAGGCAGGAGCTGCTCCATCCACCAAGCTGGGCACCCCATCCTCCAGCCTTCCCTGTGCCCCTCGATGGAGCTGCCAGGGCATCACCTGCCCCTGGAGCATCCCCCCTGTGGCGATGGAGAGCGGATCCCATGCTGCCACATCAAAGTCTGTTTGCTCATTTCAAAAGGCTTCGGGATCAATGCGGAGCTATACAACACTTAGGTGTTGTCTGGCAATTTCCTCCTGCTGTGATGGGGTGACAGTGGGTTTGGACTTTCATCTCCGAGCCTTCCTTTGTCTCTGGATGAATTGGGAGCCGGCCTGAGACAACAGGAGGGTCTCCCCTCAGGGTGATGCTCCAAGGCGTTGCATTTCCATTCTCTGCACACTTTCTGTGATGTGGGGCTGCATGCAAAATCTCCCAGCCTGTGTAATAGAGATGCTCAGTCCTTTCCTGTGCTCCTGACATAAATTTCCATTTCTCATGTTCTGCTAAGCCACACTCTGGTGAAGTACTTTTTTCTTTAAAAGAAAAAATTGCTCAGCAAATCATTGTGAAACTCTAAAAACAAGTGAAAATATCCCAGTTTTGACCTCTCAATCAGCACACATGAGAAGGGCATCCACCATGATTACTGGAGTTCTTAAATGACCTCATGAGACTGCTGAGATAACTCCCTCAAATTATATTAATTTCTTCTTTAACACTGTTATTTTCTTCTGTGTCATATGAAAGATGATTAAATGAAGGTCACCTGAGGTCGAAATATCTATTCAGCAGTTTTTAGCCCATTTCTGCACACATGCTCTGTGAGCAGGGGTTATAAACATGACACCAATTTCAATTACATATACTGCTGTCTAAGAAATAATGAGCTGATTTTGGAGGGCTGTACATTGGGCTGGAACACATTTATTCGGTCGTGGACTCTTCAGGAAGATCAGTGCCTCCAGTGCACTGTGCACTTTGGAAATGTGCAGCATTTCAGGGCATCAGCAGTAATGCAGGATGATAATGTTACCATAATGTAGTTCCACTCTTGTGATGTCCTATTAATCAATCCTTTCAGTGATGTAATTCTGCTTATTTATGAACAGGAGAGCCACAGTTTAGGAAGACCTCTCCTTTTTCTAAAGGTTATTTGCCACTTTCAACTGTGAAAGCAGCAGAACCAAAGAAAAACAAGCTTTTCTTTAGAATAAAACAGGTATTTTCTTTATTAATAATTCAAATGATTAGATTTATTTTTGATATATATCGTTTGAAGAACAAACAATAGGGCTATTCAAATAACCTTCTAGTTTATGGAGGGCATATATTCACCTTATATTAGTTGTCCTAGCTGCAGAGTTTTAATTTATCACAGCAAAGGATCTGCACAGATATTTCTGAATTCATAAAACAAACATAGGCCCAGCAAAACTAAGCTGAAGCTTGGAAATGTATTTTCTTCTAAGTTCTCTAGTATTTTTATTGTGGGAAGAATATACAAAATATGTCTCTTTATATAGATTTAAAATGCCATGTTTAAAAAAAAAAAAAAAATGAAAAGGCATCAGGGAAAAAAAAACAACAAACCAACCAAGGAGGGGTGAGAAAGGGAGTAACAGCCTAAAATTTTATAGCAAATTTCAAGAATACTTCAGGTATGAACCAGCCCATTAAAGGTGAGCCTCCATGGGCCAAGATGAGAAAAAGCTGCAATTCTTAGATAGAAAAAAAACAAGCAGGGAAAATGAGAACAGCTTCCAATAAATAATTAATCATAAATAAATGAATGGATAAATAAATAAGCTCTGAAATCTTAGCAGATTTATCCCGCTGAGATGCAATGTGTCATTTTGCCTTCAGCGTTTCAGAATTCGCCTCGGTAATTATGTATCGCATTCACTATTTAAAACCCTCGTTTTTAAAATACAAAAAAAATAAAAAAAATCCAGCAAATAATTGCCTGATAGAGCAGTTGCCTATCTGAGAGTACGTAATTAGCCCCTTCCCTCAGCAACTGCTACCAGCTCCTGTCAGAGACAGAGGAGAGGAGAAGGTGCTTCAAAGACTTGTTCTTATGCTTCATGGATTTTATAATAGATTGAAAAAAAAATAGACAATGATGATATTATTAATACCATCCTGTCCCTGGAGAAAGGACTGAAGAGCTCTGCCACCAATCCTCCTGTGCTGACAGCTTAGAACAGTCCCTGTAAGTATAAGTCATAATTAATAAAAATGACAAGAAAACACTGTGTTTGAGCCTTCCCATTTAAAAGGGGAAGTAATTGTGTCCCAGTAGCCCTGTGTAGTGCTGTGGAGGTGTCGGGCACAGGAGGAAAGCCCAGAAAGTGTCCCTGTCACATTTCTCCCCATTCCCAGTGATGTTCCCGCTGTGAATGCCAGCAGTGGATTTGGCTCGCTGGTTTTCACTTAGTGAAAGTCAGGAGCAATTATCACTCCTGAAGAGAAAGGGATGTTGATTAATATAAGAGAAAATTGTAAGTGTTTTCTGTGGTAATTTACTTTCAGAGAGGTTGGGATGCAAGGAGACCCTGCAGGAAGGGGAAGAGCTGGTGCTCCCTGCTCGGAGATCCCTCACAATGTTTGACACCTCTACCTTTTTCTGCTGGCTTCAGTAGCTTTTCCAAGTTCATCTACATTCAAAGCACTAGTCTGGGTGAACAACTGTAACAAGAGAGAGGGCTAAGCTAGGAGAGATCATGCTGAGGCTCAGATTACTTGTTTCTCTTCCAGCAAGGATTTAATGCACACTTACAGCCCAAAACTGGGCTGCCCAAGAAAAAACTAACGCTGTTGCCATGGATTTAACATAGATTTTGGCAGAATACATACTAAACCAATGTTTATGACTATTGTAAACCCTGCACTGAGTTGTTCATTACTCAGCTGTAATGTGCTTTCCCCTTTGAAATCTTTCACCAGTTGCTTCCCATTGCTGCCACCAGTGCTGGATTCCTGCTGGAACCCTAATCCCTCTCCAGAGACAGCAGTTCAGGTATCTAATTGGTGTTGATTGAGATGTATCCCACTAACCCCCCAAACTCACAAAAAACCCCACAAAAACCCAACAACCCACCCAGAAAAACAAAAAACAACCCCCCACAAAAGTCATACCATGACAGAATTTTTGTTCAGCCATGTGTCCTTGCTCCCATCAAGCAATGCAATACAACCCAACATTTATACAATAAAATATTTAATATCCAGCATGCTTATGGTTTTGTTGTGCTTCCTGCTTCAAAACAGTATTACTTCACAGAAAAGGAAATCCAGTGGGCTGTCCTGGGAGTTGACTCAGGGGAAGAGTGGATGGCTGAGTTTTTCCAGTCAAAATACCATGTATAGGTAACCCAGGACTTCGTTGTTTCATTTCTGATTCTAAGGCTGATATTTCCCAAGTCTTGCCTCGAACCAAAAACGGAGATGTATGATCCTGAATATTTTTCCCTCTGTTTTCTACCAGGCATGTCTCAAAATTAAAATGTCAGTCTATTAGTAATCATGGGTGTGTTCTTGCCAAGAGGGAATAATGTGATAAGTGCTTGGCATCTTCAGGGCTGCTGGACACGCTTAAGAAGGTGGATGTGGACATGCACCCTCACCTCCTGACCTCACCCTGGTCATCTCCTGACTTGAGGGAAGGAAGGAGAAGCTGGGAAGCCTGGGTCTGCCAGGTCCCTGCCCTCTCAGAGGCTCTCTGGTGCTGTTAGGAGATGGGCAGGGACGTGATTCAGGGTCCAGTGGCTTCCCCACCCCTGCAGAGGGAAGGACGTGTCTAAGCCCAACCCTGGACACTCCCCACTCCAGATGTCCCAGGAACTGCTTTTGCCCAGTGTTTCTATTTAAAAGACATTTCCAACAAGCTTAGCATTGCCAAGAGAGAACTAGTTTACAGGATTTTTCTCCACTCACGCCCACACAAAATCTTTTCATTTGGAGGTCATTGCAGGGATTTAATGGCGCTCAATGGTTTTGGTTTTGTTGGTTTTTTCTTTTTTGTTTTTTTTTTTTCACGAATGTGGAACCAATCTGATCTCAGTGCTTACTTATGTGTTGCTGGGACATCTCTTCATGTGGCACTGAGATAAGTTTGGCGTCAGCAAAACCAGGGGATTTCGATTCTGTCAGAGAACCCATTTTCCTTTCTTCTTTTGTTTCCCATAAAATCCTGTTAGGGCAGAGCCGAGTTCTTTAAGCAGGCTGCAAATTCATTGAATCAACACTGTGCTCAGCTTTTCTTCCTCACACTCCATTAGGAGCTGAAACACTTGCAGCAGAAAATCTGGCACATGGCAAGACAGCAGAACACTGGGATTTTATAACCAAAACTAATCTGTGGACGTAACTCCTGATGATCTTTGAAATTTATTGAATGGTAGGCTGTGTTGAAGAGCCTGACACCAAAGCACAAGGATTGTTTTGCACATATTCTCTTACTTGTGCCAAATAATTTCATTATAAAGAAATTTTAGTATATACATACACATACACATATACATAAAATAACTCTTTTATCCTTCAGTCTAACAACAAATTAGCTATTACCTACAAGATCCATGAGATCCACTTTGAAGACCAAGCTGCATCACAGCACTGATGATTGTGTGATCTCTAGTGATATTTTACTTTGTCTACATGAAGAATTGAGCAAATGCTCTATCTTTCAAAAGAGATGCTGTTGTAGACTCAGCCAATTTTCTCAAAGAGTTTTTATCACAAAAAGAACTGTTTCAACAGATTCACCCTATAAATAGCATGGCCTTGTTCCTCCATAATACTTTTTTTCCATGCAACCGTTCTTTATAAGCAATTTGGAAATATCTCCCATTAGTTACCAATAAAAACAACCATCCATGGCAGCTTTGACTGCTCAAGCAATGTCTGACTGCTCCATCTGTATAAAAGATATTGTCCAGATCTCCTGATAATACACATAGCTTGCCCTGATTGTAATGGCAAATCGTTGGCTGCATGAAGGAGACCAAATAAAATAAAATTTTTAAATAATCCAGTTCTATGAAAAAAAAAGAAAAAAGAGAGGGGCTTATATTTTTCTTTTTTTGCTCTCTGATCTCTGAGGTGTCATCTGGCTTTCTCCTGACAATGCCTTGTGGGGATACCCTGTGCTGCTGTGGGAGACCATAGGCACAAGGGTATCTGCATGATACATTCAGTATTTTCTCTTCTTTCCCCTATTTTTACCACTTAATCTAAGGGCACTGTTTCACAGGACAATCCAGAGAATTCTCACCAACTTTACCATAGTCCCCAGAGCTTTTAAGAGGTGAAACAGAGTTTATTGCATGAATCACAGAAGTTATATGTCACTGTTATGCAACTGTATCAATCACCTCCTTTCAAAGACTCTCAAGAGAAAAATTGAAGCCATCATCCTCATTAATGAGGTAAATGCCCTTGGGACAACTGATGGTTGAAATATGGTGTGTTATTTGTCCTGCCTCCTCTGGACATTGTGTTTCACTGTGCTGATGTGAATTGTAGATACAAATAAACACAATCAGAGGGAACCTCATATTATAACTTCTCAAGCCTCTCAAAAACGAAAGCTCTCCCATTTGAGGAAAGCTTTTAATTGTTCTGGAGTCTGTCTATCACCTGCTCCATCCACCAGTCCTGAGGTGTCAACCATTTTGAATTGCCTTGTCTATATGGTCTGGGGCTTTATAAGAGAAAAAACTGTAAGTTTGCTGTCATTACATAAGATTTTGACACCATTTAATGCCTGTTTTTCTCTCCTTGTTGTTTAAACCTTTACCTAAGAGCTGACTCAGGTCTGTACTTCATAAGTTTCATAAGTTTTGTAGCTTTTTTACAGGAATAATAAATTCACGTGTCAAGTACAAATACCCAGGTTTAACAAGTTCAATCTCTCTAATAGAAAGTAAAGGAGAAAAGAAGGGGAGAAATGAAAACAGAACACCCAACCTGAGCATTTTCCTTGTGAGAGGCATCCACCACCAGCACTCAGGTGAAAAGGTAATTATCTCCACCTAACACTATGGTAGACTCTAGCCCTCATATCAACATTTAAAAACTAGCAATGAACAAATCTCTCCGCTTAATGACTCATGTGCAATTTGAAATGGAAATAGAATAATATGTTTGAAGTCTGTATTATGCATTTAAATAGATTAAAGAGAGACTAAACAATTAGCGATAATATGTGTGTGCATTAATGCAGGAGAGAATCAAGCCTTTCAAGTCTTTCAGATTGCTGAGAGGCCTCCCTGGTTTAAAACTGGGAGGAGAGCTGGCTCACTTAAGGATAAAAATACATTATCCTACAGGGTAAATTCTTATTCCTAATGCACCAGGATATTTTTGATCCTCAGATGAAAGTTTCGCGGGCTGAGATAAGGAGATTGTTTTGGATATCTGAAGAATTAAAAGAGATTTGTTCTCCAAAAGAACAGAAAATGAAGCAGGGGTATGTTCTGAATAACACCAGAGGCAGTGTCTCACTCTAACACAGGCATTGGTGGTGATATCAGGGATGGGGCAGGCGTCTCCAGGATGCTGAAGCTGCACTAACTCTGGAGCACACAACTGAGATGTGTGGGACGGCTCCTTCCCACCCTGACGTGGTGGCAGGAACGGGCTCTGCCTGGCTTGCATCAGAGAAGTCCTGACTGAAGCAATATGGTAATTATTTACTGTATGGAGCTTTTCAGCAAGCGTTCAGCTATAAATATTTAGTTGTAACACTGCGATTCTTTGCCTGGCTAGAGCACTGCAAAGTGTAGTTAAATCTTTTGTTATTATATTTCCCCTCTCTTGAGAGCTGCCCAGAATAACTCAAAGCAAGTCTTTGCAAAGAAATGCTTGTTCCACTACGTAAGAAGAATACTGTAACATTTATGCTGAGTGGGTGAGGAAGCCAGGTTCTGGAAATCAAGCTGTAGGTTGTAGGCATGAGAAAACACTTTTCAGCTTTGGGAAATGAGTAGATTAAACTTGCAAAGGCCTGATCTTTCTCAAAGTGCAAAAAATATACCAAAAAGACCCTAATTTTAAGAACTCTGTTTGAACTCCAGCTCATTATTTTCAAAATGTCAGCACCCATACTTCAGTGAAATTACTCTGCGGAGTGTGCCAGTGGCAGACCCCTGGGGTACACTGAGTTCAGCTGAGGAGATGCTGGAGCTGGAAAACTTGGATGAGCTGGATTGCTTGGGAGGGTGGCTAAGCAACAGCTTAGTTTCTGGAGTTGTCATGTCATGCAGCAAATGGATTTTCCCTCCAGAAGATTTTTAGCTAGCAGGATCAGGCCACTTCTGGCTAACTGTTAATGCACCCTGCCCAACAGTGTCAAAACCTGGAGAAATGTTTTCAAAAATAGGACAAGTTTCTCAGGCTGAGGAAACACAGCTGCTATCAAGGAGGACAAACACCCAAGGAAGGAGCCTCTTCCATGTGTTAATTTAAAACCCTTCTGTAAATGGATGATAATTTCTACATTAAATATACATGTACACACTGTTAATATGTTTGATAAATAATTCAGGGCTATAATGCTGTTGAAACAAAACAGGGCACTAAGCATGGATTTGGTAGTGCATTGTATATTGTATAAATCTTCATACCTCTGTGTACACCAAAAATCTTTCTTTTCTATTTTTCACCTTTTAATTTTCTTTCTTTTTTTTTTTTTAAATAAGGAAAACTGAAGGCAAGGTCAGGTTGGATGGGGCCTTGAGCATTCTGGTCTCATAGAAGGTGTCCCTGCCCAGTGCAGGGGGCTTGCAATGAGATGATCTTTTAAGACCCCTTTCAACACAAACCATTCTGGTGATAAGGGCAAAACTGAATTTCTCTGCCAGTGGTTTGGGGCAGGACAAATCATGACGCAAATCAGGCTTTATATCCTGCATCAGACGTCTTTTTTTATGGAAGAGCTCATTCTGTTGAGGAAATAAATCATCAGATTAGAGGATGAGGGCACTGTCAATATTAGTCTATGTTTTTAAACCCAATTGAGCTACAATCCTCCATCAGTAGAGAGGTTTGTTGGAAACCACTTTTCTGAGGGTGGGGATCACTGTTTATTGAAGTGTCCTGCACTGAAGGAGGGTTACATAAACCAGGGCAGGCTCCAGAAGACTTTTAAGGACGTATAATTTCTCTGCTTTCCCCCTGGCACGCAGAGATTTACCTCTTGTCCTAGACACTGCAAATTTCGAGTGGCAGCAGACAGAGATGCTGTACCAGAATTTAGTCAGGCCTGTAAATACCCAGCCTTCAAAGGACTGCTTGAAATGGATACTGTTGGACCAGGCATGTTTTGACATCAGAGACCTGACCCTGGGTGCTGTTTGCAGATGGAAGATGTTGACCTTTTGATGAAGAGCCTTGATATTGAGTCCATGAAGAGTGGCATCCCTTGCTTTCCACAGGGAGATCTGCCCCAAATCCAGTGCTTGGCCTTACTTCCCACAGAACAAAACTGCACCCGAACAAGCAGAAAAAGGGCAAGGCCCTCCTATGAAGAGAACCTTGATTTATGATTACGTTCGCAAATTAAAATTTGGAGTGATTCAGGCATGTTGCCATTTCTCTGCCAGGACTGTAATCACGAGGGGTTTGTGAAACCTGAATGTTTCACGGATTGCACGATGAGTTATTATCAGTCCAACGGTTCTGATCAGAAATTGTAATTTATAATCAGAGCTCTCTGTTCCTTCCTCAGATGCTTCAATCACCCAGGTGGGACAGAAACCACAGGCGAGGTCAATGGCTAATCACAGAGCCACCTATGAGGCAATCCTTTGTCACTCGAGTGTTATTCATCCAAACCATCCCGAGCATATTTATTAAAGAATACATGCTATCATGATCAGCTCAGTAATGACTCCCTTCCAGTCTGGATAATTTTCAGAAGAAGGGGAAAGGACAGTGGAAGAATCGTAATTGCAACATGATGAGAATACCTCCCACCTTCCCCTTCCCCGCCACTACAGGAGCTCAAAGGGGTAATTGGATATTCATACAGGAATAGGCTGAGCAGCTAAATCACTCCACACAGCAGCAGAATGCTCTGTCTTTTGTTCACAGCAAACTTGAGGTGACTGTTGCAAAGGCAATCATTTCCAAAATGGCTTTTTCTTTTTCTGAAAAAGCATCACAGTTACTGAGATGCTTCAGAAATACTGAGAAATGAAAGATTATCTGCACAGGATGTGCCAGTGAAAGGGACGTTGGCCCATGCACGGCATTAGGAAAGCTGAATTATGTAGCAGAAACAGGTGACAAGAGACACATAGAACTGATAGTTACCTCTGGCACTATCATCAGTATGAACTATGGAGCCATTCTGTTGCCACAGGACTTAGCAGACCCTCTCAAACACACAAGTTACTCAAAAGACTGAGCAATTACCCCAAAGATTACGTGGCTTTTCTCTCAGCCCTCGTGAATGCATTTTTGACTCAAAAACTTGACTCTTTTCTCTGCAGAATGTCAAATGTTTATGTGGATCCCATTGTATGTGGTATGTTGAGAGTACTGCAAATATTTATTTCAGTAGTAAATTATAATTTCCTGCTATTCCACAGTGATTAAGGGAAAATGCACATCAATTTTACAAAATTGTTGTCATGGTACCAGGATGCTTTTTGTTATCTTTTGTTTGCCTGCATTTCCTTTTTTTTTTTTTTAAATTTTTTTTGTATTGCAGGTTTTGTGTGGTCATTCACAGAACTCTTTGGGGAAATCATGCCTAACATGCCTATTTTTCTTCCTGGAAGATACCTCTACCTTAGTGCATTGAGTTGTACGACAATATAATGAATTCAGGATCTAATCAGTAACAAAAACAAGTATTTTCTATGACCAGTAACAGGTAGAAATAATTTCCACTAAAATGCACCACAGAAAATTAACTGAGGCAACAAAGCTGAAGAGAAGAAAGGGGTGTATTGGGCAAGATTCTTGTTTCTGTGTGTCCCTCCTTTCCTTTTTGTGTCTGACAACTCTGAAAAATTTGTTTCTGCCTCTAAGCACCAGCCAGGTACGGCCTGAGCAGAAACAGGATGAAGTTTGCAGCACCTGGCAACAATTCTGAACCTCGAGCTGAAAGGACAACCGCAAAAGGACCAGAAGGGAAATGCAATTTCTCCAGGAGATTCCCTGTCATCCTTGTTAATGAATGTCCCCGTGGCACCGGGCAGGAGCTGAAGCTCCCAGGCCATTTGGACAAGCCATGCCCGAGGTTAGGAGGCTGTAATAAGTAATCTGGGACGGTATCACCAGTGCTGGAAAACATTCAAGGAGGGTGGGGGGAAGAAAAAAAAAAAAGATGGAAGACAAGAGAAGAGAAAAGCCAAACCACACAGCTGTAAGAGGTAACAAGAAACACGTGAAAATGAAAACCACCTCCATGTATGTCAATATTTGCCATCCCCAGCAGTACGACCCGCAGAACAAAGGCGACGGGTTCCCCGCTGCCTAGTGACAGAAAGGAAAACAAACACTTCCTACAGCCCCAGCCCGGCTGCAGGGCCCGCCAGTAATCTCGTATTTATGTATTCGGCTCCGAGGATAACCTTAGCTCCAGAAACGCCTGGCATTTCGGCAGAACAAGCCGCTCTTTGGGAGGCTCACAATGGGCGGGCGGCAGGCGCGGCGCTCCCCGCTGCGGGCTGCAGGAAGGGCCGGCGCTCCGCTCCTGCTTTCCCTGCCTTTGCAGGGGAATTACTGCTCGTTCATGGAAACAAAGGAAGGAACAGAGCCCATATGTTCCCACCTTTTTCTCCCCTGCCTCGGCATATTTAGCGATTACCGTGATATCCCCCGCTGGGGTGGGGAGGGGAGGGAGATGACTTCTAGCCTTCATTCTCCTATAAAAAATGCGTTTGCAGGATCATTCCCAGCCAAGCAGTCAAATCAATGAGTTGTGATTAGATGAGAAGGTAACACAAAATCTCGTTTCTTTTCACACTGCCTCACCACCAGAAAGCACAACTGCTTGATTGGAATAGTTCAGGAGGATGAGGCCTGGCGGTGCTTCACAGCGACCTTCATCCTCCCTGCCCTGCCTCATGGGCACTCATGCCACAGGCAGCTCAGATACCACGAGTCACCTGTGGCTTTCCTTGGAAAAGATCAGGTTTTGGCTCGTTTGGCTCCCTAACCGAGCTCAAAGCTGGCCATGGGAGTTGAAGGGGCGCAGGGCCAAGGGGCAGAGCAGAGCAGCACTACCCCTGCCATGCAGCCCCCGCAGCAAGGCCTCAGCGTGGTGGCAATGTGGAAGTGAGAGAGGCTGGGGAAAAAAGTGTCTGCCAGCACTGTCCCCAGGGTTAGAGAGGGAGTTAGCCTAACTTTTCATTTGGGATCTGCTCAGGCATCCCACATAGGTATTTTTGTCACCCAATCATTTATTCCTTCAGCTGGGTGAGGGACACCTCGCCGAGGGGACTGTGCTGTTGGTCCTGTCTCCCTCTGCTCCCTTCCAAGAGGAAGGGGGGGTGTGTGGGAAGATGGATTCATTTGCAAATGTAAATACTGGCTGTCAGAGAGGGCAAGGGATTAGCTTTACATAAGAAGAAAGAGGTGGCACTGCATGCTGTCAGGCTCATTAGGGGAGCAGGAACCGTGTAGCTGGGCTATTTGGTAATGATCTACCCACTCCAGCCTTCCTTTGTTTCTTTAACAACCCCTCCAGCTCAGGCCAGGCTCCCTGGACTTCTACAATTTCCCTTTAAAATACTACAGGCCTGAAACATTTTAAGGCAGGTCAAGAAATCTAATGCACATGCAAAAAGTGCCTGTACAATCTGTATTATTTTTATAGTAAACCTACATCGTTGTCAAGCCACTTAAACACGGAAGGCAAAATACAACTGGAATGGTGCTTACAAGTGACCATACCACAGCCAGCATCCACCAAGAGTCATCCAGTGGTGGATGCACTGACTCATGGATTAGATTTAGATTGGATATTAGGAATAATTTCTTCTCAGAGATGGTTGTTGGGCATTGGAACAGGCTGCCCAGAGAAGTGATGGAGTCACTGCCCCTGGAGGGATTTAAAAGACACTTGCGGTCTTGGTTTAGTGGTGGACTTCGCAGTGTTGGACTTGGTGATCTTGGAGCTCTTTTCCAGCCTAAATGGTTCCATGATTCTAAAACCCCTCACCTAGGTCCAAGCTCTCATGAAAAGTGATCCAGATAGCAGATGAGGGACTCCTAAAGGCAGCTTCAACGCTCAAGGAATCAGAGGTTGCTGCTGCTGGCAGAGGCCCTCCCACTCTCCTCTCTAGCCCTGGCTGTATACCTGTCCATCACCAGCCTTGTCTCAGTGCACGGTGATGTGGCAAACGGGATCAGCTCACAAACACAGCCAAAAGCCAGCCCTGTAGGAGAAGAGTGGATTTTAGCAGGATCAACATGCCGACTGTGCTCAGTGCACAGCCGCCTGATGGAACACAAAATATCCAGTGTGAAGGTGCAGCTGAAGGTGGGAGAGTGCAGGTGGGGAAGAATGGAGAGTGTGAGGTCAGCAGAAGCTAAATTACCTTGACAGGAACTCAGGCTGTGCTACCCGTTTTGGGCCCAACAGGTGCTTCAGGCCAGAACAGATGTGCTGCAGAAATACACCTGGGAATTTCACCATCCAGCTCCTGAATCAAGCCCACAGCTTTGGCTGAAACCCAATATTTTTTCTAAAAAATCTTATTCATTACCACTAGAGCTATGGATTGCTGGCTTGTGAAATGATCCCCCTACCCAACAGTTCCTTTCTCATTAAACCCTCTTACTACTCCGCAGGCATTTATACCCATGTAAAAGCAAAATTCACTTTAAGGCTTCTGTATAAACCAGCTGAAAATTGGTCCAAATTCAATACTTTTAAAGCTTTTAGAAGGGTTTTTTCTAGGCAGAGAAGTAGGTGCTGGATAGATTTCTGTTCTCCGTTCTGTGCTTAATGGGAGAAAAGTGCATTCCACATTTCTTTTTTTCACAGGGATTAAGCTCCTCGTAATGTGAAGGTGGGGAGGAGAGTTAAAATAAATTTTCTAGTCCCTCAATAAATGCATGTGGAAGATTTTCTATTAAAAGTCCCTTTTCACATTCACACAAAGGAATTTGCATTTACATGCTTCCACGCTCAGGGAGCCTCTGGCTTCATCACCTTGTTTTCCAGATTGTGAGAGCTGAGGTCATGACGCCCAGGTTTAACTAACCGGAGTTTCTCATCCTCCAGGAGATAGGGGTTTTTTTTTATTTTTTGCTAACAACTGCGCTTTGCTTGCAAATGCCACATTCAGGTGCAAACAATAGCATGTAGAAGAATATAAATTTTCTGTAACAAGTCATGCAAACAAGGCGTCATTCACATCACAGCTCAGACAAAGAATACATTAAAATACATGCAAAGCAGCCAAATGAGTTTTAGATTGCTATAATGATGGGTTTATTTTATTTATTATTCCTTCAGCCCTGGCTTTGAGCTAATAAAGCTTTATTATGCACCTTTCTGCACTGACAAAGAAAATAATTATATTTACTTGGAGAGAAAAGTACTATAATATATCCCAGATCATCTAAGACATTTTCTTCTTTCTGGGGGGTCTACAAAGGCACTTTATATAACCTTGAAAATATGTTAATTCAAACATGGATAAAAATTATTCTTTTGCTTGTAGCCGACAACTTGCCAAAAAAAAATTAAAATTGGAAGCACTACCTGTGTTTTCTGAATACTGCTAAGAGTCTGGATAATGCTATTGTTTTTTAAGAGGAAATTAGCTGTAAAAAGGTCAGAACAGTGTGAAAAGAAGAGAAAATAAACAGAAAACATAGAAGTTCAAGGTTTAATGCAATTTTCATTTAGTTTCTCCTAGAAATGCTGAGAGCTTCAAAATACAATGGATTTTTGCCCAGGACTTGAATTCATGTAATCTTTTAAAATGTATGATTATGTTGTCTTAATGCAATGACTTTTTGCTTTTACACCCTTCCGTTCTTCTGGTCCCTGGTGCTCAGCATGCTCCATTACCACTGAGGAAATGCAGAAACAGGACATATGAGAAACCTAATTAAATTGCAAATCTTCTTAGAAATCTGTGCAATCTACTCTTGCAAGCTAAAACTTGTTCAAAACTGCATTGATCATTTTTTGGATCCATATCTGAAATGGACACCACCATTTTCTTCCCTTTTATCATCTGCTGAATGTTTTTTTCTCCCTTTTCCCATCTTCCTTTCCTGGAAGAGGATCTAGGCTCTTCATTAGTGAACAAGTTGATTTTTTTGGCCCATAAAGTGCAGCCTAGGTTTGGTTTCATTTTATTTTTCTGAAAAAGTGTTTTACTCAGTTGAAGAGAAAGTGAGAATTCATCCAACATCCTTCCTCTTAAATTCTAAAGTTCACAACCTCAGCTAAGAGAGAAGTTACTGTGGGTGAGCCCTATTTCCTGGAAAATTAGGCACCATTTTGTTTTGGTTTGGTTGAGTTTGGCTTTATAAGTGGTAACTTTGCTGGGTTTTTCCTGTCTCCCACATCCCATTCCTGCGCTCTTCCGAGCCGTTGCCGCTGTTTCGGCTCTCCCTACGGAGGTATGTAAGAGCAAGGCATAGTTTTCAAGCTTTGAACTTTAATTAAATAGGTGTGGGCTACACAGTGCAAATATTTCCTTTCACTCAGGAAAGTGCAAGATGACACCAGGTGTTATTTGTGCTCTCCTTGCTGCACCCCTTGTGCCGCTCACTCTCTTTCTGCTATCCATGTATAATTCTTCAAGACTAGCGAGGAAACCATTTGCTCTGGAAAGATTGGCAAACTTGATAGATGAACAGACTGATTTACTGAAATTAATGTTTGCTAAATATCATACTGCTATAAGGCTGTATGATCATGAGATCTTAATAAAAGCATGGATTACTGTCCATAAGCATAGAATCATGGAATTGTTATGGCTGGAGAAGACCCCCCAAGACCTTCAAGTCCAGCCCTTGCCAACTAAACCAGAGCATTACATGCCATGTCCAGTCTTCTCTTGAGAACTTCCAGGGATGGTGAGTTCTCTACCTCCCTGGGCTGCCCATCCCAATGCTTGGCAACCCTGATGCAAAAATATCTCTGGGGAATCCTCTGAACCAGTGTGTGTTGATAGGCATCCGAAGCCAAAAATGATCAGATTTACTCATGGCATGGCTTGTTAGACTTACATTTCACATTCATTTCCCTGAAGGAAATAAAGATGCTTCCATGGAGGTTACCTGGGCTAGCACAGTATATTCTGGTAAGATCCACATTGTTAATACATGGCTTTTCACCTCAATCTGAGGCAAAGAGACACCTTGACACGTACCTGACCTTGCCCAGGTACTAACCTGGGCTAGTTTGACTCAGGTTGTATACCTCATTAAAACTAACCTGCATATCTCTGCTGCCACCAGGTCAAACCCAGTGCCAGACCCTCAAGAGGAATAGATATTTCAACAGAAATTAAGTTTCTGCACCTCTTTAATAAGAACCTCTTTTCTGTTCTTATACCTTCCTGCTCTTACGGTTTTAAAGGGGGCCCAGGAGTTGGGAAGATGTTTTTTGATGTTAAACAATAGCAAGCTTTCTGAATTTTTTGTAATCTGTGGTAACAGTAGATAGCAAAATAGAGAACTGTATGTGTCTGCTCATGTATGATGATTATGTCACCCTGCATTGAGCAGATGCAGGTTCCCTCATACAAATAGTCTTTGAAATGAATCGTAGAAGAGTCATGGGTTTGTGTTGCAAGGGACCTTAAAGACCATCTAGTTTCCCCCTCCCTGCCATGGGCAAGGAAGAACAAACTCTACTTGAATTAAGAGTAAAATAGTCAGATAACTCTGACTGGGAATCCAAGACCACTCAGGATTTCTCAAAAGCCCTGATATTGATTAAAAAAATCACCTTTTAAAAAATTTTATTTGGCTTTACAAGCAAAAAAGTTTCCTTATTCACCTGTTTTCAAATGAAAGTAACTTTAAACTTATTCCCTGGTAACTAGAAGTTAATCCTGCGCAAACAATAAAGACTTGGCTGTGAAAGTGGGTTTTACCCTGCTTATAAGGCTCCTGGGCGGAAAAATGCAATATAAATGCATCAAAAACCCAACTCAAGAGTCTAAGCCTGCAAATACCTGCACCTGCACTTATATGTGGAAAGTAAGATCCCAACTCAACAAAAATCAGTGCGATTTCTGCCCTCAGCTCCAACAAGGTCACTGTTTCTCCCTGTGAACAGTCAGATTAAATGAGTAGGACTGTGCTTAATCAGCTACTCTGCAAGTAAAAGTACTTGCAAAGGATTGTGCCCGGGTTTTTAATTCCCTCCTAAATTAAAGAGTAATTATTTCCGAGTGTCAATTTTATTATCTTGGTAATTTGTCCGTGCATGAATCACTGTGCCAGCTGGGCAGGCAATAATGTGAGCACCACTCGTCTTAAAAAAGGGGTTCAACCGAGCAAAATGCTGAACATCCTTTGCAGACATTCTGTTCTTTGGAAGGAGCAGAGCAAGCTCTGCATGGCTGTGGATCCCCAGCTGTTGCCAGCACAGAGCTGAAAGAGCAATCTGCTGGTGTGAAATTCTGAGCAAGCTTCTGGCTTGAAACGCTGAGAGAAAAAGGAGGAGGATACCGAGAAGGTTTTTCCAGTTTACACTGGAAGAGGAATTTTTAATAAGCAGGTAATAAATAGTTTTCAGAGTCAAGAGGGGAAATCACAAGCTGTCTGCTTTCTTTGCATGAAGTCCAAGTTACATTTCCACCCACATCTTTATCATTACACACCATGTCAGAAAATAAGAGTGGTTATTGACTTAAGCACATGCAGCAGTAAAAGCCAGAACTGGAAACCAGTGCCATCCTGTCATGCTTTGCTGGAAACTGCCAGAAATGTAATGTCTTCAGCTTCAGATGAGCTGTGAAGTGTGGACCTAAAGAGGCTTTATGGGAACTATCTTCATTCCTGTTTGTGGCAGAAGCATTGAGCAGCCTGACAAAGTGAACCTTAATTTAGACAGATTGGATCCAACCTGGCTTTAAGAAAAACTAGATTAATGTCAGATTATTTATTTTAAGCCAGTGCCAGGCCACATCTCAGGATTTTCCCTAAACCTTTCATATCAGATGACGTGTCATGTGCTGCACTTCACCAGCAGCTGCAGCTTCCCTGTAAATATTTTACATGGCTTTGATTAAACATCTGTTTTGCTGGCACACGGCAGCCCGTGCTTGACCTTGACTCCTGTCAGGGTAACTCACACCTCAGGGCATGTCAGCATTTGGAAGTGCATTTGAATCAATCCCCAGCTTCAATAAACTGGGGCACCATCGTGTGTCCATGGGAAATGGATCTTCTTCAGGAAGAACAGTCTGGTGGAACAAAGCTTCCCCTCACACATACACTCCTGTTCAGCTCCAGCAAACATGTGCAGCACAGACGATGGCAATATGCAGGAACAGAAGGTGTCCATCTTCTGGAAGAAGCAAGGCCTGAGTGGGAACTGACTGCTGCAGGTTTCTTCCAAAGAAAATCAAAACAAGGACTAGAATGTGAGAGCTTCAGAAATAGCATCATTCTGCTGCTCAGCGGGGAGTGAAGTTATTCACTGCCCCAATGAAAATTACCTTGTGCTCTTGCTGTAATGGTTTTGATATCTCTGTGCCTGGGTGAAGATAAAATTTATTTTTTTTTTCCTTCCTGAGTTTGATTTAATGCAAGACAAAATATTTTATAAGGGCAACACTCACGCTGTTTGTATCAAAATACAAATAGAGAAAGAAGCTACAAGCTCTATTACAGTGCAACAAAAAATAATAATAGGAGAACTGCGAAAATAAAGGGAAATAAATAAGATGCAGACCTAGTTTGCTCCACTACACGAATCAAGCTGCCTTTGGAACAGTTCAAGGCCAGGCTGGATGGGGCTTTGAGCAATCTGCTCTTGTGGAAAGTGTTCCTGCCCATGACGCGGGGTTGAAATGAGATGGTCTTAAGATTCCTTCCAACCCAAACCATTCTATGATTATCTACAGCATTAATTACTGACATTTTTCAGACTTGAGTTTTTCCAAGAACTCAAAATAAGGATCTGGATACTTATTTCAGGGTTCAGCATTTCCTTATCTGAACAAAGTACTCTACTGGTTCAGCAGAGAAGATGGAGAGTGTCCGTCAAGGATCAGAGGTGGCCCTGCACATGTCCCAGAAGTGCCTGGCAGAGCAGACACACTTAAAGAGCCGGTTTCACACAGCATCAGCAGGCAAGTTGCAAAGAATTAGGTGTCAAGAACTGAAAATCTGTAACCTTCAGAATCACATGCCTAACAGCAATCCTAAACATACTTAAAAATAGCTGTTTCTGTGACCTGGAAGCTGCTGAACACCAACAGCTTCTGTCACTCGGAACTTTCCAAACACATTTCCAATTAAAGCTGCTGTTAGCAGCAATGCAAGACAAGCTCTGGTTTTCTGTGAAAATGGACCAAAGACACTAGCCTACAGCTTGTCAGCCTTCTCAGCCTCTACCTCTCCTTTTTTTGTGGGGTAAGGAAAAGAGGTTGTGCATCTCAGTCCCACTCTGGTAAGGGGGTAAAACCATTGTCAAGTCTCCCCCAAATCCTCGGGCAATTACAGGACACATTCTTCAGCTATCAAATAGCAGGTTTGAAATATTTCAAATGCTGTCATTCCTACTTGCTGTACTGTTGAAAGGTTTAAGGTCGTGAGCAGACAAGTATTTCCACAGTGAGTCCTCAGCACTTGTTGCAGCTTCAAATCCACCACAACAGCGGGGGCTTTATAAGCAGAACAGCTATCAGGGTTTCAGGTGGTGAAAGGAGAGATGTGTGTGCTTGCCCCTCAAGTTATATGGCTGTGCACACTCTTGCTAAGAAAGCAGGATCTGTGCTGGACCCGTTAGCAGATTTATGGCTTGCTTTGCAGCTCTGTAGGTGACTCGGAGAGCAGCACAGTAGCTTCCTGTGCTGGTGTTTTAAAGCAGGTTTTCTGTTACTGTCGATCACTGGAGCCGTCTGTAAGCTGAGATCTTTCCAGGGCTTAATTCTCCATGTGAGGGCTCAGAGGGACCTCTGCTTTCAAGGGGCAGTGGGGGTAAAAATAAAGTCAGCATAAGCTGTTTGTCCTTGAGCAACTACAATGGTTTCAATTTCCTGACAGAAAACTTTGTCCGTGACAGAAAGGACAATTGCCCTACAATTCAGTGAGGAAATGGTTCCTCCATGCTTCCAGTAAGATTTGAGTGCCTGTGCCCTACATTCTTGCAGGGTGCAATATTCCACTTTAGGGATGCTCTTGCTAATCAGTGGGTGGCTGCAAGTACAAGTGCTTTCACCTGGCATCTTGGAAAATATAATTTAGATGTGAAACGTAGACCGAGTTTATATCCTAGAAGTGCATCTGTGCAAATGTACCTCTTCAAAGATAAAAAGAGAGAGAGAGATTGAGAATGAAACTTAATATAAAATTTTGCTGAGTATTTTCAGGTCCTGGTAAACTCTTAGAAACACACAAAACAATGACAGAAAGAGCTACAAAGACAGGGTACATGGAATCTGTGTATCTAAGTGTTTGTCCCCATGGGGTTTTTTTGGTGACAGAGCCTACATTTCCAAGGTGGGAAATAAAGTCTTTCCTCAAGGTTGGTTGAGTCTAGGCCCACATATTTCTAAGTCATCGAATACAAAATCCATTCTTCCTAATCACCTGCCTCTGTCCTTTGCTTAAGACAGGACAAACGGATGTTCCCAGTTCCTAGACATCCCATTTTATAAGGGATTATTATGAGAAAAGCTTATTAATCTTGTCAAATTGTTCAGAACAGTGCCTGAAGGATTATTTAACAGCAGGTTCTCTCTTTCTTTCCCCCCTCTTATCCATTTTATGCCTTTTCTCTTTGCTCAGCAGTTTATAACCTTAGTCATGGTACGCTGCCTCTCCCATAGAAATGACAGTGCTTTCAGTGACAGGCATTTGACATGCTACAAGGAGCAAACATAGGAAAAGGTAGGGCTAACAGGGTACCAGGCAAAAACAGGGACAGCTTTGCTTTTCTTCTCATGCTAGAGAAGTGGAATTTTAATTATCTAAAGGGAATTTTAATTACCCAAAGTTTTTTTGCAAACAAGATTAGTTCAGGGCTGTTTTATTAAGGCAAGCATTTTTCTTTTTCTCTTTTTCTTTTTCTTTTTCTTTTTCTTTTTCTTTTTCTTTTTCTTTTTCTTTTTCTTTTTCTTTTTCTTTTTCTTTTTCTTTTTCTTTTTCTTTTTCTTTTTCTTTTTCTCTTTTTTCTTGTTTTCTTTATAGTCTGTATATGTGTATATGTGCCTCTTTCTTCAGGTTTCTTTTCTTTCCCTACTTTTTGCCTGTCCTGTGTGCCTTAACAGTAATTCATCTTTCCTCTTTCACAAACACTCTCCATCTGGACCTTCTCTCAAACTACTTCTGGTCTGTCATGGGAATTGTGTCCAATAATTTCTCACCATTATAATATGCTGGTTTGGGAGAGTTCATTAATCATAAAGCTGGTCTCAACAAGAAAAAAAAAAGACATGGCAGGTTCATATATCCAAAAGGAGACAACACTGGGAGTGATAGACCTGAGTTATATTAAAAACAATTGGAATCTGTAGCCACGCTCAGTTATGATGGATGAGGATCCAGAATATTTTGTAGCAGCAATAAAACATATGTCCTGTAGATGAGCTGCATGAAAGTTAGAAATAGTTGAATATCTGAGTGTTAATTTCACTGTTTTATTAATTAAAGACTGACTGCTGTCACCCTGTGTTCAGAAAGTTGCTTTGATCTAACTGTATGTCTGGGATATGAAAGTGAAATGATAAATGGCATTTAACACAGCTGGTAGAAATGTTTTACTGAGGAAGACTACAAAGCTATTACAGTAATAATTTGAGTTTCTTTTCTGGGCTGTTCTGAAATATCTTTTATCTTGGGAGCTGTACTATAATGTAGAAAAAATAAGTGCAGCAGAACCATGGAAGAGCCTGGGAAGGGACCTTAAAATCACTTCATTCCAAGCCCCTGCCATGGGCAGGGACATTTCCCATTAGACCAGATTGCTCCAAGCCCCATCCAGCCTGGCCTTGAACACTTCCAGGGTTGGGGCAGCCATCCTGTGCCAGGGCCTCACCACCCTCACCAGGAGGAATTCCATCTTAATGACTGATCTATGCCTGCCCTCTTTCAGTTTCTTTTGGTGGGTCACCCTGCTTTTGTCAGGCAACTTCTTCTGAGATCCAACTTCTTCTGAGATCACCCCACTGCCTCCAAGCCAGAGCTGCCCGAAGCTCCCCAAACCACTGAACTTAAATGCAGGGAGAAAGTAAATCCCATGTTCACAACACACCAAGTTTCTGATCACTGAGAACAATTTTTCCTATATCTCCTCTATAGAAGGGAAAGAACAGAACAAAAAAAGGTTGCAGATTGTTTTGGCCTCAAGAAATAAATCTGATGCTTTATAGATTTTTCTGAGGTCTCTCGTTGTTCTCTTTTTGCAAATGGCTTTCTCCTTTCTCTGGAGCTATACATACATTTTTCCCTTAAGGTAGCCAGCTTTTTCTTTAGTGGAACTAAGGGGTCATAACTCTAGCTCTGTGGCAAAGAAGCAGACAAATATCTGAAGTTCCCTGATTAATATACATATATCCCTGAGTTTCAGGCCAGAGTGGGTGTTATTCAAAATTACAAGCCTCCAGCTTAAAGAATAGCTAACAGAAATGCTGACAGGAACTAAAGCTACTCTAGCAGCGAGCAACTGCAAACAACTGAATGTTTTTATGCCCTTGAACTATTAATTATTCTGCCTTGGAAGGATTAGAAAGGACTTCTGACTGACCCAAGTTCTCCTTTGAAAACAGAGGGAGAGAAATACAGTATTCCCTGAGTCCCTGACTAGTTTAAGGACTTATTCGTTAAATTTAAGACCTGCCAAACCCAAGCTATTATTTTCTAGCTGCTTTGTATCCAGCAGCTTCTTGCAAGAAGTGACTTATGGAACATTTCAGGGCTTTTATACCAGCAACAATAACCAGCATAAAACTTGTGGGATAGGATATTAGACTGAAATATCCACAGTATATATTCATATACAACATTTCTTGTAACAGCAGAAAACCTATGAGGGGTTTCAATATAATTAACAGTGCCATTAAAATTTGTGGAATACCATTAAATTTGATTGACATGCTGTGAATAAAAAATAACCTAATTTAGCTTTCTGTGTAAAGTCAAGTATTTTTTAAAGAACTTGTGTGGACATTCCTGGTAACGCAAGGAGTGGGTTTAATGAGTCCAGCATCAGTATTAGACTCCTCTTCATCTTTAAAACAGATGAAATATTTAGTTTATTAGCTCATTTTGACTAGGACAATTCCAGCTTTTAATCTAAACCTAGTTTTCATTTGGCTTTGAACAGAAATGTAACAATTTCCACTCAGGAAGAAATAGTAATAATAATAATTGGTATGAATCAATTCATCAATCCACATGAAAATAGGTCTAAACTTCAGCCTTCTGTTTTTTTAAATCCTGGCACTTTGATGCAAGATTTTTGAGATTTCAAAGGAGCCAGTCCAGAGCTTAATCCGGATAAAGTGACTTTGCTTTTATTTACTGTTACACAGGAGCTCCTTTTCCAGAGACGAGTACAGATTTTTACAAATATTTAGTCCAGGCAAACATTTGATGACAATTAGTAAGAAAGAAATATTTTCTCAGAAATAATTTTCCCTCTCCAGGGGAGGGAAGAAAGGAGTTTTATTTTTTGTGGGAAATAGTTGAAACATGAGACAGAAATGTTTTGTAAAGGTCTCAGAAGTGTGGTGTTTTCCAGCTTTTGGTGGTGTTTTCCAGCTCAACCCAACATGATATGCATGCATCTTACCCAACACGATATGCCTGCATCTTCAGTGTCTTACATGATGTGAAATTCCCAAGAGAGAGGATGGGATGACTCAGGCTCATGGGATTGCAGCTGCATGGATGGCCAGGAGGAGAGAAGCTCTTCTGTTCCAAAGCATGGTGCACTGTCACACCCCTCCTGGGCACCAAGGGATGAAGCCCAGGAGATGGAGAGTGGCTTCTGCACTCCTTGAAACCCCTGCATTAACAGCTCCCTTCTCTTGGAATTTCTGAGGAGAATGGCACAGCACTTGGAGCTTTCAATGCCAACTTCTGAGCGGAGCCATCAGCCCTGACTCCTTGTCTGTGCAGCAGCCAAGACTCCCATGAGATTTGATTCCCATGAGAATTCCCATGTCCCACTTATTTATGGGTCAGCCATAAGCTTTCCATTCTTGTCCCAATGCTGGCTGCTCCATGGTTTTCTCCAGCTGGAGAGGACATTTCCATGTTTTGCTTCAGCCTGCCACTGTAGGAGTAGAAAATGCAAGCTGCAACTACAGGGTAAAATGTCTGATGGTGTGGTAGAAATGGGGCCTACTCTGCTATTTTCTTTGTTATTGGCATTCCAGTTCCAGCACAGAATCTGACTTGTTAAGGTTGATTTTCCTAAAACATTTGTAAATGGTTTATGTGCCTTCCTCAGTATTAATTTTAAAGGGCTGAGAGAGGTTTGGACCATTACATTAAATATATTAACGTGTAGTTTTGAGAGTATTTCTGGGCATGCATGCTAAACTTGAAAATTCAATGTACTCTCAAAATTGCAAGGATAAATCAGATAACAACCAAAGCATTTCCTCAGACCAATGGGTTTAAGTGCTCTCAACAGCTGGAAAAAGTGCAGACTCTTCGCTATGCAAAATTGGCATGTATGGATTTGGAGCACAGACAGAGCTTTGCTAAACTACAGCGATCTGTCATGTTTAAATGTGTTTGTTGTTAGCAGGGCACAGGCAAAATTCCATTACCATGGTGTGCTGAGAAAAAGGAAACTATGCTCTATTGGGACAAGCAGGGAAAAAGGCCTTTAGGAGCCAGCTTGAGGTGGAAGGGGGAGTCGTAGTTGTATCTCTAGAGCATTTTCTATTTTAAATTTTTAGAGGGTATTTTTTGGCAAGAAATGGAAAATAAATTACCAAAACACAAGAATTCACCACAGCACATGACCCTCAGAGTCAAATTTAGGACTGTACCACATGAAATCTCATATTTTAGAATTATGTATGTGGTCCATAAAGAATCTTAGGTGGTAAAAATAGCTCCTTAAGTTTTCAATATAAATTCTGCTGCTGCATGGTCCAATGGAACAATCAAAAACCAAAGAGTGAGCATTTCTGTTCTTTTCTTTATGCTAATGTTGTTTCTAACATTTCTTAACTTCTACAGGCATTCATCAAACTTGGGAAAATAAAAGGAAAAGAAAAATGAGATAGCACTCAGAATCCAAGTGATATCTTCATTTTCTAGTAAATTTTCTTTCCTCTGAACACTCTCAGTCCTTTGTTTGCCTTCCAAGATGTAGCTGTAAACCTGTTTATCAGACACAAATAAAATTTTCTTAAATTCACCAGCAGAGAATAATGATTCAGTTTTATGGGCCCATAAAACAACCCAAATCTGTGGGCATTTTGACATAATGCTGTCAATTAGGATCTGTAATGTATTCTGGGAGATATCATAATAAAAGTGGCACCAAACTCATTCTTGCCTTTCAAAACGATCACCTGCAATATGCAATAAAATGCAAGGATGTACTCATAAAAGAGCCAGTCCTGTATCCTCCCTAATATATATGCAAATATTTCATCACTTTGAAACTTTGAGGCACACGAGAAAGCTGCTGGAAATTAATATCAGCTTCCAGCTGCCATATAAATCAGAGCAACAGCTCTTCCCTGAATAAAGTACCTGCTATGGGGAGTAAGCTGCCTTGATTAAATGGTGATGGGAATTGGCCCTGCCCGGCATCATTGCCCATCAGAGGCAGAGCCTGCCTCTCCTCCTCCCTTGCAAATTCCAGGATGGCTGCTGGAGTGCCTTGTGTTGTTCTCCCCTTGTCACCATCACCTCTGCAAGGGGAGAACTTGTGCAGTTGAAAGCGCGTTTTAGTCTTCTTTGGTCACTGCGTCAAACCAATCACGTTGTTCTGGGGGAATCCCAGAAGGTGATAGGGCATGAAAATACCGTGGTTAAGCATGGGTGAAAACAGCCTGGTTGAGTGCCTGGAAGATACACAGGTTTTCATCTGAAAACATCCTCTGAAATCATTAGTAAATCTGCTTTTTGTACCAAAACCGCACAATAATGCAGCAGGAGACTTCACCCTTTGTAGCAGCAGGAGCCAAGAGGATGCTTACCCACCCACACTGATGCATTTCTGGTAGAAAGCAGCCTGAAGGAGGTAAGCAACGTTTCCCCAAAGTTTGGAGAAAATTACATGTTGCTCTGTGGGACTGAATGGTCACAACAAAATGATTGCAGAGGAGATGGAACAGAAAGTCAGGAGGGTTGCATTGGTGCCCACAGAGAGGCTGCAATAGGTAGGGTCCACCTAGGACCAATAGCTGCTCTAACAGCAGCGATTTTTTAAGGCTTATAAAGTATTCTTGTCCTCAGTAGATGGAGAAAAAGATCATTTAATCTCTTAAGGAAGACAGTGGAGGAGAAATAATTTGTTCACAATTGATATGAAGGTGCAGAGAAATGGGACATTCATTTTAATGGGCAGCAAGGACCAACAAAGAGAGATAGTGCATCAAAGTCATTCTCACTTGTCCTCCTGTGTATGCACATTTTTCTATCCAAAATCAGCCTTTTTATCCATCCCTGCCAGAGGAACACTGAAAAACAAAATCTGGTGCTCAGAGCTCAGAACTCGAGCAGCTCAAGCCAGCTAGTTACCAAGGTGGTTCATTACTATTTGCAACTAAGTGTATTCTCTTTCTAGACTAACTCTGAGTGTGTCAAGTAATGATGCTCTGGTGGAAGTTTATTTCACAGTACAATTGATTTCTGTGTCAGAAACAGACCTGAGAAAATAACTCATGGCAAATAATGCATTCAATGAATAAAGTTTCTTCCCTTTCCCATGCTCATCTTCCAGATAAGGAGTCCCTTGACTGCAGTCAGCCTTTGGAATGTTTGGAACACTGGCTTGCCAGCAGGCAGACAGCCACTTGTTGCAGGTGTGTTCTTCCAGGGCTATTTTGGCTGCTAATCCACGACATTTCCTTGCTGGATGCAAAAATCATATTCAGAAATAGAAGTTTCACATCTTTTGTTTTTCTTCCCTTTTGTTAGACAATTATCAACCATTCAGTGAAAGATTTTTGAGTAGGCACATCTTGTTTTGCACACCAGAGTTTCTGCTAGCACAACACTAAGTAAAAGAAAGAAAAAATGGATTATTTCCACGGTATTGTATCATTCTAACAGTTCCCAGAATTTCCTGATACTTTTTAATGCTGGTGCTGGTAGAAGGCACCACTTTGGATGACAGAATCACTCCTTTCCCTTCACATAAAAGCCACCAAGTCCTTGACAGGGTAAGATCCTGAATCCCAGTGCAACATTACTGCCCTGCATGGATGTTGGTGAGGTGCTTGTGCTAGAGCTGGAGCTCAGTAGCAGTCCCAAAAGTGAGTGTGGGGTTTTGTATCTGTGCCCCTTTGCAGCCTGCACAGGCAAAACCCCCTCTTTGAAGACCCTGTGTGTAAAATCCACTCTTAGCTCTGTCAGTCAGTGAGAACATTGTGCTGTGCAGCAGGCAGCCAGCACCTCACCTGGCTCTCCAGGGGTAATTTCCTGCTTATCTCACCTAATGGGGGGCTGAACCAAGGGAGTTTAAAGGGTATGTTTGGAGAAGCACATAGAGCTTAAGTCAGCTCCCGAGCCAACAAGAAATTGCACTTCCAGTCTTGCTGAAAAAAAAATTTCTAGCTCCTTAGGACTGGTCATATTTTCATCAACAACGCATTTTTGTCCAAAAACCTTCCAAACAAAATACAGTTGCTAGTGTTTGCAGCAAGTCTAAATCAAGCTCAACTTCTGAAAATTACTAGAGCTGTAGTTTGGCTTTAACTACCTCACTGGTAATCAGTAAAATCTCACTAAATACACAGAATTCTTCAGTGTTACCTGCTGTGCTTGCTGCCACTGCCCTGCCTTGAATATGAAATGCTCTTTCCATTGTGGTGGATCTAAACAATCGAGGTAATGGGAAGAAGCAGTCTGTTAATGTGGTACCCATGACACTGGAAATAAACAAGTGCCTGAAAAAAGAATAAAAAGATGGAAAACATAATATTTTTTTTTTTAATTTCAGGAAGCACCTCGGTGAGGGAGATTACTGCAGGAGAGGCATAAAGGCATATCAGTTTTAGGGACATGAAATCTGCTACACGATTTTGTTTGAGTGGTGCTGAGCAACCCTTCTTTTTAGCTGATGCCTAGGAACACAAATTGTCTACTGAATATCTGCAGCTGCAGTCTGCTCTGCCGTGGAAGTGTCTGCCGAATGTCACTGATGTTTGCTTTGTTCGGCAGAGCGAAGGGGGAAGGGTTCAGAGGAAGACAAAAGCCACAGGAGCAGTGCTCAGACCTGTGTATTGAGCCTGTGGTTTTTAATGTTTCCCCCTTTCAGTTCCTCCTGATTCTCAGTGGTTTGTTTGGTAAAGGCAGAGAAGTGGCAGCACGATGATAACTGAGCAGCCTGGGCTTGGCCAGCCCCGTGTTCTCTTTGAAATAGTCTTTATTTAATATTTGTCATACAGTACAATCTGGAAGCCCTGGCCATGGCCCAAGATCTTTTTCGAGGGACAAAATCAGACTAAGGGGAAAGTTAGCTTTTAAAGGGCTGAGGGTTTATTGATTTGGTTCAGAGTGCCTGTTGTATGCAAAGTGTGTTCCACAGTGCAGCAGATCCCGTTATAAATAACACACAAATGGAATGGCACTGGCAGCCAGGCCAAATGCAGAGCACAGCTTTAGCAACAGCCAGCAAAGAGTCACAGCCTGCAGAAAGATCACACTGAGCCTCGAGATACAGAGCTCACGAGACCTCCTGGGGTTTGATAGGACGTGCATCTTTCACCTTCAGATATCAGTGAGTAGCAACAGCAGGAAACGAAGCCACAGGAAGGTTATATCCCACCACATTCCCAAAGTCAGAGCTTTCTTTCAAGTCCATCTTATCTCTAATTCATGACTGCTAGGAAACCAAAGTCACTTTTCTTTTGGTATTTTTATTTATTTTTTTTTAAAGAAAAGACTGAATGTATTATAATACAGTGCTTGACCACAAGACAAAGATCAAGTGATCACATGTCTAACATTTCAATATAGCAATTTAAAATGAAATCTCCATGTTGGGTCATGGAGAGGAATGCTCTGATTCTGTGATATGTGTATGCGGAAACCTCAAAATACAGGATGATCACCTTCATCTCTGAATTCCTTCATTTAATGTCACATAATATCACCACTGTTCAGCCATGAAGTACTTCAAGAAATAGAGACAGACATACAGTACTTTAAATAATTTCAACTGCCTGTATTTATCAGAAAAAAACCCACCTTAAATAACAAACTTACTTAAGGTGTAGTTAACAAAAATCTCTCCAATTCAAGGTATTTCTTAGTCATGCTTTAAATTCCAGACATTATACCATTCAGACACACTTGGGATAATCTTGGTTGTGTTTTGCATAGCTAATCAACTAAAAGATTATATTGAATCTTATGAATTTAACTTAGATTCTCCAGCAAATATATCCCACTTGCATCATGCTTGTGTAACACTTCAAACTGGGGATTTTGAGAGTAATCACAGATCTGAAAGAGGATTTCCTTTATTTCTCACAGTAAATATACTATTGAAATGTGGTTACTCAGAGCTGTGCAACATATGCTACATGTAGTAGCATAAGTACAGGTTTTTGTGACAAAATATGACAGCTGAAGTGCTAATGAGCGACAGAAATGGGCTGTTCCATGAAAATATCTGAGTTGTTTCAGGCTCTTACATTTCCCAGCAGGAGAGAAATGGGAGTGAATGAACCATGCACAATAACACATTGAAATGAAACCCCACTTCCTGCAGACTTTTCAGGGTTGGATGAGTATTTGTGGGTATATTAGAACCAGTCATACCTGTGGATGACCTACTTTCTGAGAGCAGTTACTCAAGTGGTGTGCAGTTCGGGGTTCTGTGCCCACATATGTCTGAAAACCATCTTCAGCCACCCAAAATTCAGATGTGCAGCTATAGACACCTCTGTGAGACTTGTTTGTGATCAAGTGAAAGAGGCAGACAGCTCTAAAGGCCAACAGTAAATGACATATCTGAGATGCTTACCTCTGTCCATGATCCCAGAGAAAGCTGGGACACTGGTGACAGAGAGCCCAGATAGCTGACTTGGATTAAATGTTTATTTTTTTAGTGTTTTTAGTGCTTGAGGCAGGTGAGGAGTCACATCCTTATTCACCATATGTTCATTTTTTCTGAGGCAGTATAAAAGGTGGTATGGCTGGAATGATAGTTCCGCCTTCCCATCTTCTGTATGTGGAGATTTGCACTTAAACTTACCTGTTTCATTGCTTTTAGTGTTTTATTTTCCATATAATCACACGTGGCTTGTATCAGACAGGTACTAAGCATTTTGTTAAACTGCAGATGGAAACAGCTAAAAGTTTTTAGAGGTGATGTGCTGAAATTTGATTTAATTTCCCATAGCTACAGGAAAGCAAAGCAATTGCCAGTGTAACTATTGAATGTTTGAACATTAGTGTGTCCTTAAAAACATATTGTCAGTTTGTGGGGCTGCTACCTGTCTCGGAAAGATAATTCTGCTCACAATTTAGTGATTAGGAGTTGCTGAAAAGGAATTAAAATCTTAGCTAAGGAATAACGGCACAGAAAATATCTGTAAATACAACACTGGATGGTTTCACTTAAATTAAAAATATTTAGGAATTTGTAATTTATTCTGACCTGTATATTATATCTACATTTAAAAAATATTTTATCAATGAACGGAAAAACTCACAATGCAACTGAGAAACAAGACACATAATTAAACCTAGGAGAAATTGTTTGGTCTGAATGTGTAAACACCATTGATATTACTGATAAATGTACCAAAGCTGCTTTTCAATCAAAAATAATAGTTTTATTCAAGGAACAAATGTTCTGATAATGAATCAAAATCCCTTTGTTCCACACATTTTTGACAGAGACATTCCAGTGCTGCTCTCCCCGTCACCTACCCCTCCAGTGCTGAGGCATAAATCCATTGGCTCAATCTGCTTTTCCAAGCTGGGTTTTTCCTTCTCTTTGCCACTTTTTCCGCAGGTGCTTTTGCCTGGTGTTGTGAGAGCTCCCGTTTATTTCCCACTTGGATTTTAAACCAGCACTTTGGAGCAGTTCCCACACTGTTTGCTCCCCCAGTTGGCTACACGAAACTGTTAGAGACGTTTTATTCAGTAGAGGCAGCTGGCTAGGCAAAGGCAACGTTAACTACTATCATAGCTATAAAAATAAAACAGAGTTTAAGACCATAACTGTAGCAATAACCTTGCCCTGAGAGTATAAAACAAAACGGGACCCATTATGGATATTTTTTTTTTTACTGCCATCTGTCACGATTTCCATTTTGGATGATTCTGGAACAGTTTCATGTTCTCTTCACACTAAACAAGCTTGGAATAAAATGCAAGTTAGAAGGAAACAAGATAGCATTAAATCAACTTGTCCTGGTATGTGCAAACATTGCCATCATCATTCTGATTTATTCCTTCCTGGCTTTTAGGATGATGGCATGTGGTCTCCATTCCAGTGAGAACATCCAAGCTGGGAAGCAGGGAGCAGCACAGAGGTCCAGAGCATTTCTGTTTGAGTAAATCCACTTGAAATCACACTAAAACAGAAGGGACACAGAAAGTAAAGCCTCTTGCCTCTGTCAATGGGCATTTCTGAAGAGTTTTGAGTTATTCTTCCTGCTTCCAGCTTGTCTCATTTCCCCAGTGTTTACTGATCACCAGAGAAGACTTTCCCTGAGTGAAAATCTCTGATCCCTTCTCCCCTCTATGCCACTGTCTGGCTTTCCCAGGCTTTCCATGGAGAGGAGGTCCATCAGGAAGGAAAGAGCTCAGCAAGAAGGTCTCCACAACTCACCAAAACTTTTCTTTGTGTCACTGTGAAGGTCACAGCAGAGAAACTGAGATCTTCCACGGGCAACTAGTGAAGGGGTTCTGACAATAGGATAAGCAATGGTATCAAAAAACTTCATGCCAGAGGAGAATCTAAAAATCACAGAATGGTTTGGATTGAAAGGGACCTTAAAGATTGTCTGGGTCCAATATCCTTGTCATGGGCAGGGAATAGAGCTCTGAATTTTGTACAAGAGATAGTGAGAGGGGATGGGGTAAGAAGACCATAATATGAAAATCAATATTCCTTCCCTTTTAAAATGTCAAAACTGTTCATAGAAACGAGGTGAAAAGTAGTGAAAAGATTATTATAAACAGAAGTAATGCAGTGAGGGATAAATATGACTTACTGGGAAGGAGCCAGCCTAACTTGTGCAAATGAGTATGAGCCATATGTCTGCCCAAGTTTTGGAGAAGGGGGGGTTGATAATGCCACTGGGTATTTTGAGATGGATGATCTGGCTGGAGGAAGAGCAAGAGGACATCTTCCAGAGCAGGAGAAAACACACTGCTGTATCCTCTTTGCAAATCCCAGCACTGCATCATTCTGGCTGCACCCAAACCCTACTGTCTGCACTCAAAAAACTACTCTCTGCACCCAAAATCTACCATCTGCACTTGCTCTGTGCAGCAGTCCAGATCTCACCAGAGGCACAGACAGTGCTCTGTCAGCCTTTGGGCCACCTGGAAACCAGCTTTGCCATGATTGTAAGGCTTGCTGGCCAGGGCACTGCTCAGCATCACACATCCAACATTTCTGGCTGTGCCCTGACTGCTGGCTGCAGAGACCCACAGGAAATGCTGTCTCCAGCAGTGAGTGCCCATTGGTAATTAAAGAGCTGTACTAGAGCTATCAGTACTGACCCCACTTAAGCCAGGGCTGCTCTATAAAACTCTGCCATCAAATCTGTACCCATTAGGGGCACGCAGAGCTGTGGCCTGTGATTTACACCAGCTGGAGAGCCCAGCCTAGATGGAGTTGCACTATCACTATATGCATATATCACTTTAATTCAGTCCCACTTCTGCCTACAAGACACTACAAGCTGCTGTGGGAAGAGTGTAGATGCAATAACTTAACTACAGATACAATCAGGAGTTTTTTATAGCATGGCTGCATAGACCCAGCTATGTTAGCATTATTTTTATGGAGTGTAGGTACAGAAAGGGTCACACAGCAGGTGAAAACAGTCCTTAGCAACCCCCAAAATATGAAACTAAAGCATTTTAAGGCTAAAACTTGTCACCATAATAAAATATCCTCATCTGGGTTGGTCTATGCGGTACTTTTATATTTCAGGTGAAATGATTTTAACTTTGCAAGGTTTGTTTATGAGAAAATACTTTAAATCAAAGTTGTTTAGTCACCAGCAAACTGAGTTATAATAGGCATGTAGTTACAAATTCTTACATACACTTCTAATTTTTGATTTCACTGACTCTTCTTTCCCAACGAGAGGAATTAATGTAATGTAGCTGTAGAGAATTTCTTTGACTTTATCCCCTCCTTTTCTAAGGAAATCAGTCTGTGTTAGAGAATTTATTATTACCAGGACAAATTTTCAGTGCCACTAAATTTAGAAGTGAAACAAAGCACTTGGGCAGAGATCCCTGGAACAAAGTACAGCAGCTGCTGACCTGTCAGTATAAAATATCCTACAAATGCATAAATGTGTGACATATGTTCACTGGAATATTTTTGACACAATTTTGGCTCAGCCTACTGTGTATATCTTTCCCTAAATGCTATACATAAGCTCTTGTTTAATATTCACAGAATTGTGTACTGTTTCCCAAAAGCATAAATTACAAAGATAATATTTCTCTGTCATTAAATGTTTATGTCCTAAAATAAAAATTCAAGGTTAAAATCATCTCCCAATTGCCTCACCAAAAAGGAAACATCTCAGAAAATGCACATGTAAGTGTATTTACAATTCACTTCTTCCTGCAGCAAAACTCTATCACTGAATAATTCATCCCCTCCTCTCCAAGCTCCAGTTTGCCCACTCCAAACAGAAAAATGCTCCCAAAAACCAGAGGTTTCCCCCCAACAATCTTCTTCATCCAAAGGTATTGACCAGGTCACAGCTATCTCCAAAGAAACACAAACAGATCCCAAAGTATGAGGCAGCCTGCAAGTCCCCTAGCTCATATTGTCACCTCTAGCTTGGCTTTGATCACAGTTTAGTGCCACAAACATCTTTCTCCTACTGGTGTTTCCAAAGAGTTTCCTCTGTGAGGAAAACATCATATCATGAAGTGGTTTGGGAAAGGACCTTCCAGATCATCTCATTCCAACCCCCTGCCATGATTAGGGACATCTTCCACTACACCAGGCTGCTCAAAGTCCCATCCAGCCTGATCTTGAGCTCTTCCAGGCATGGGGCAGCCACAGCTTCTCTGGGCAACTTGTGCCAGGGCCTCACCACCCCTAGAGTCAAGATTTTCTTCTTAATATCTAATCTAAACCCACCCTCAGTTTGAAGCGATTCCCCCATGTCCTATTCCCTCATGCCACTCTAAGTCCTCTCTGTCTCTCTTGCCCTCTCTGATGGGGCACAAAAATTGAAATATTTACAAAGCTGGAAAATTGCATGTTGCATGCCAGACTTTATTTGTTTACCTTTGCAGGGTCAAACTGAGTTTTCAGCATCCAGTTCCCTTGGCACTAGGTTCACTTGTCAGAAAAGTAGCAAGATACAAAATAGTTTTCAGAGGGAAGAAATGTAAATTTTCCTCATCATTTTTTATGTTCTAAAGGTCTTAATGTTTTACTAAGTAATAAGTTCCATACTATTAATTCTTATAGGATCTACGTACTGGTGAATGAGTCTATGCCCAAAACCTATTTCCCATTCTACAGCTATTTATCTGGTATAATGTTATTTCAGTCGGGAGTAAAGCTGCTACTTTGTCAACCATTGTCACCAGTGATTTAATCAATATGTTTCCAAGTCTTATTTCAGACACTGTCATTCCCACTGCGATTTTTGTGGATGTTCTGGTACAAATCCCACCTGCAGAAGCAGCAGCACGAATTGTGGGAGCCCAATGTCTGGATCCATGCTGTGGGTTTGGGTTTTTGTGCTTACAAAGAAATGAAACCCTTAATTCTAACAATAACTGTCTTTTTCAATCAGGCCACAGGATTACATTTGTAATTTAATATGATACCTTTGCAATGTTCTCCTGTCATTTGTTGGTTATGGAACATTCAAAAATGCCCAGAATGAGAAAGATACAGAAAATTGCTTGCAACTAGGGGAAATACCATTTTGTTCTGTATTTAGTGTAGGATGAATGTGTCATTCAGCGCCCATGAAAAATTGTATATCTTTTCCTTTTTATGATCATTATTAAGGCAAGTCAGAGAAGAGGCATTATTCACCAAGTCTCATCAGCTCAGGCTGCTGCTGCTGCTGATGGAATGTGCTGTATGCTGGAAGCAGTTGCAGAATCGTTTCCCAGTTTCCATAATATCTAGAATTGTACATATTACATGATACAGCTGACACCTAATAGTAAAAAGTAACAAAAATCTCCTAGTGTGAGCTGAGGGCTGAAACAAATAAGACAACAGAAATACAAAGCTCAGGTTTAAAGAAAAAAAGAGCAGGTGAGGGTCAGTGAATGGCTTAAAGTATGGTCTCTACCTTACTGCAAAAGGAACAAGAAAAATTCTGATTTTGAAGACTGCCTAAATATCTATGAAGGTTTCTCCATTCCTAATGTTTACTTTTATGCATAAACCTGCTGTTAAAGAAAAGAGCTTGTTGCAGAAATTATGGGGTGAAAGCAGATGGCCCATGTTGTGTAGCTGGGCACCTTTGGTGGTCATCGTGCTCCTTTCTGATACTAAAATAAAACATTTAAATATTCTCGGATTTACAAAGCAGCTCAGGAAGCAATGTGACAGCCTTGTGTAGCAAAAGCTGTAAATAAGATTATCTGGTAATGTCTTAACAGTGATGAGGCCACATCCACAGTGAGAGCTGAGATCAGCATTAATGAGTGTCCTTGGGCTTCTTTTGCCCTTTGCCTTCTCAGTCCCCAGCATTTCTCCTTCTCATCCGGAAATCACCCCTGAAAAATTCAAGGCCAAGGGGAACCATGTCCTAATTGAAAACAAAGCCCCATTGAGTAAGAGGATCAGTGCATTTTACTCAATTAGAGTCTATGTCTGACACCGTGAGCCATAATTTATCTGGGAAAATTCTGCCTGTGGTTATACAGCAGCCCTTCAGACTGACCCACATCCTTAGGGAACGAGGTTTGTTCTCACATCCCTTTGAACCTGTGTCTGCTGAACGCTGCTGATGGCACCAAGGAGGGGTTTGGGAATTGCATCTCCTCTCACTGGGCTCAATGTTGTCTGTTGTTTGGGGCTGCAAACCGAGCAGGGGAACAGAGCACAACAGTAACTGGTGATGAGTTGACTCCTCAGCCTCTGTGGGCAGTAAGGTCAATTTAACAGAAAAAAGGGGATCAGCAAAGCATTCCACAGTGCCTAAATTTAGACTTGCTCTTTGGATTCAGTTCTTTGTCAAAGCACCACTTTGTTAAGTCATCACTTAATCTTTTGACTGATGGGGGTCTTCAGGACTACTTCTGAGTTGTTACTTTCTCTGGTCTCACTCTTTAAAGTATTTAGCATGTCTAAATCTCTTAAAAAGGACACTTATGATTATCTGCTATTTTTCTATCAGTATTCTGCCTCTTTGGGTGCTTGGAACTGGACACATTTGGTTATCTGGATTTTGTAGTACCAGTTATGTGGTGACTTGCGTGTCACCTGTGCCTGACATTGGCTTACAGTACACACAGTGACACCTCCAGAAGATGAGCTGTAAAGCTCTTTGTTACCTGAGGGACATCACCTGTGACACTGGTACAGGAGCCAGATATATCAGTGTTCATTCTTAGCAGAGGAATTAAATGCACTTCACCAGTAAAATGATAACAGAGTGTGGACAGAAGTTTCAGGATCAGTACAGAAGAAAAGATTGTCCTCAAGCTGCTGGTAAATGGCAGAATAAATGTAAATGGTTACTGGGGAGACAGGGTATGAAAAGAAACATTTTTGCTTTGTAGAGAAATTTTAAAGGCTCTTTAATGTCTCACATTCATTGTTTCTGGATTTAATGTCTCACATTCATTGTTTCTGGATTTTTCCCCCGTCTAATCACCTTTTTTTAGATGAGGGTTGTATTTTGTTGTTTAGCCTATCTATTACTCCTGTGATGTCAAATTTTTTAGGAAGGGACAGTGTATTNGAAAAGAAACATTTTTGCTTTGTAGAGAAATTTTAAAGGCTCTTTAATGTCTCACATTCATTGTTTCTGGATTTTTCCCCCCTCTAATCACCTTTTTTTTTTAGATGAGAGTTGTATTTTATTGTTTAGCCTATCTATTACTCCTGTGATGTCAAATTTTTTAGGAAGGGACAGTGTATTTAGGAGTTAAGCATCGGAGCTAACTGTTGCTCCCATATCCTTCCTGTGTGTTGGCTGCCTCCATACCCATACATCATTTCCCCCTTCTCTGTACCTTTTCCACTCCTCTTCCTTTCTCCTTGGTTTTCCTGTTTGATTCCCTTTATTGCCATATTTACCAGTTCTCTCTGGCTCACTCTTAGGTCATTTTGTGTCAGTGAATAGGAAAAAAAAAACCCATTTGTTCCTTACCACCTTTGCCTTCAGAGAATCCTTTGCCATCGGCGTCCACTTGGAGGAAATAGTCACTTTTTGTGTAAGAGGGTGCCAAACCAGGTAACCAAACCAGCTCTTAGCCCACACAGCCACTGCCTTGTATCAGGGCAGATTCCAACTTATTTTTGAATGAAATATTTGCTTTGTGTGGATCGTTGGACACCAAGGAAAAAATTCTTCACAGGAAGGATCATCAAGCATTTTATCAGGCTGCCCATGTGGGATGGAGTCATCATCCCTGGTGATATTTAAAGGATGTGTAGATGTGANGGGCTCTTGGGGACATGGTTTAGAAATGGGCTTGTCAATGCTTTGTTAACAGTTGGACTTGGTGGCCTTAGATATCTTTTCCAGCCTAAACTATTCAATGGTTTTATGATTAAGGTCTAGTCATGGAACCTACCAGTAAAAAAAAAAAAAATTCTCCCAAGGTGCCATTTTTTTTTCCAGCTAATGCGTCTGCTGTGGTCTTATTGGAAAACCTCTGGGCACATGGCTCCTCAAAGGGGTTTTAGAGGGCTGTTAGAGAACCTGACTGCCTGAGGCTGCCTGAGGTAGAGTTCCAGGTGGAGTTCTCGCCGTAGGGTGAACAGGGAATAAATGTGCCCTACCACTCCACTGTGTTTATTGATCATGCTCAGGATGTGGTGGCTTGAAGACAAAGACCCCAGAAATCTCTGACAAGAATAATCTTTATGTGATGGTCTATCTATGAAATACAGATTTGGAAACTTCCCATATATAATGAAACCTTTGCAGAGGTTGGACAAGTTTATCCCTAGCTGTGGGGATTGCTCTCCTAGTGTAAACAACTATGTGCCTTGCTTCTTCTCCCAGAGCAAATCACACAGGGCTCCAGAGGATTTCACATTCGAACAATCCTCTTTTCCCATTGTACGGCTGGGAGGGACTTCCTAACATTTCATGTAATCAGCATGCAAATTTGAGAGCTTCCCATAAAATCCTGCAGTAAACAGGATATGTTTGCTCTAAACAGATTTCATCCAGTAACAATTCACTATAAATTCAGCTAACATCAACAGACTCCTGTTTTCCCTCGTGCTTCGCTAACGTCTTTTTCCTGGTGTAGAACAACAGGAGAAAATTGCTGCTATTTGTCCCCAGACTGAGGTATTTAAATAAAGCTGAAGACACCACCAATAATGGTGATAACTCTGGGAGTCAACTGCATTCCTTCTCATTGTAAATGGAAAGTTGTAAATGGAATTATGATTGGAATCAATTGGATTCAGCAAAAGTAGTTCATAGGTATTTCAAAAAACTGAAATGAGGATAGGTTATTAGACATTTAATACCTGAGATACAAAGCAATTTCACAGAAGTTCTGTTTACTGAAGTGTACTAACAAATTATAGATAAAACAGGCTTTTAGAACGTTATTTAAATAATTGTCCCTAAAATTGGCCCTGCCACTCTGTTAGAAAGGAAAAATAAATCAAGGGGGAAATTCCAATCCTACACACGCTGAAATTCCTACCTGCTATTTTTTAATGCTGAAGACATGGATAACAACACGGTAAGAAAGCCATAACAACAGTAAAAAAAAACTTCACTCAATGGATTCGATGCTGTATGAGGTTGGGACATGGCAATGAGTCTCACTAGCCACTTACCAAATGTAGATTAAAATAGAATCTCTTGATTCATAAGCTGATATTTTGAGATAAATGCTCTCAGAAATGTGTATTTTTGATTTTTAAGTAGCTTTATTAAGGGGTAAATGCACAAACAAAGTAGATGCTCAGAGACAAATGTCAACAGCAACTTGGGCACCCAACTGGCACTGCATTAAAATGATTCAAGGCTGCTGGCAGAGCAATAAGAGGGCAACAAAATGGGCTGATTTATTTTAAAGGGAACCGAAACATTGTGTTAATGGTGACAGTTGACAGTGAAAACACTGCTGAAATTGAGTGTGAGACAGAGGGGTTTTTTCGATAGCCACAGGATGTCCTTGGAACGGAATCTGCATCTCAATGAGCTGGGTGCTACTCACAGTACATTAGAAAGAAATTAGTTGGGGTCTAACATAATTATAATGTCAGGGTAGTTTCCAGTCTGAGATCCATCGTTCTGGCTTGGAACTGTGTTGTATCGAGCAAAAATTAGCTTGCTTACAAACACACAGCAGATTATTTCCAGACCTAGCATGATGCTTCTCTCCACCTTTCTCCTTCCTCCCACTGTTTCTTTTTGTTTAAAGCACAGCTATGAGACTCACACCCCATCTCAGCTGCTTTTGTCAGGACAGCTAATGAGCTGGGGTGGGAAAAAAAACACAGTGGAAATGGGGTCATGGAGAGGTTAGACTTCATGAATTTATTCATTGGGATTCAGCTCATGCCCTCCTGAAATGAGATGTCATCATTAAAATTGTGGATGACACTGTTGCATAACGATGCTGGAAGGACATGAAGGAAATAGTATTTGTTTAGACTTTAATATATGACGCGATAAGAAAACAAGCCCAAATTGTACCAGCCATGTCAGAAACGTACTGAAAACTATCTGTGTGAGGTGTTTGTGAGGGAGAAATGCTCCAATTTAATTTATAAAACCCCCAATAGCAACAACAACAAAAAAAGCAAGCAGTGATATCAACATTCTTTTCTACTTTTCTGGAATTACAGTTGTGAGACATGAACAGCATGAGTATCTTGGGAATAAAATCATTGTTTATTCCATCACAGTACTTTTGATAAAGCAGAAATATTGACTGTGCTTTTTAACAGAGGAAAATTGTTTGAGAAGGGAAGAAAGCGGAGTTACGATCAATTGTGAGGGAGCCTGGAAGGGCCAGACTAATTGGAGGTGTGACCTGGAGCTGAGCAAGGGCTCACAGGGGTGGAAGGTGACCCAAAGGGCCATCCTTTCCCCTGACCCAAGGCAGAAATCAGCCATGTCTGGGGCAGACCTGACAGGTGACACTATGGCTTCTTCATAAACACTTGGAATCCTCTTGCAAAATATTTGGTTTAGAGCATTATTATCTTCTATTCTTAGGTGCTTCTCAAGTGGCTAAAAGAAGTCTTCCTTGCTGTAACATTGCTGAGTACATTAGTTTGTGCTTCATCCACAATAAACCCTTTACTCTTTGCCTTCTGTGTATTAAAAACTCTCATCCCACCCTCAGTTTTCTGTCCTTTTATCTTGCAACACCCCTTCTCTCATGCCCATTTCAGGGTATATCCTGGCTCCCATTTCCCTCCGAATTCTCCCTTGGCTCCCATCACTTAAAACATCTCCAGCCCTTCCTGGCTTGTTGCAGGATGCAAATGTAATAAGCCAACTCTCAATTCATGCATCCAGCTCATTATAACTGGAAGTTTCAGTTATGAATGGTATTTTCCCAACCATCCTTGAGACTGCCTTAATTTTTGAGAATTTATGGGACTCTGAAGGTAAGTGATTTGCCCACAGAAAGGTTGCTGGCTCATCAATGAGATTTACAGCCCACTAATGACTCCATAATAAAGTAAATACAGAATTACTGGGCCATTGAGGAGCTGTCACAGGAGAAAACTGACAGCAGCTTCTGTTCCTTTCCAAAGCCTCTTTTGCTCCTGATGTGAAAACAAAACAGAACGAAACAAAACAAAAACCCAAACAACCCTAAAGAACCAACAAAAAACAACCCAACGTGGTCTGTGTTTCCAGAAGAGACTTGAGTTGTAACAAAATAGAATCTTTCCAGTTCAAGGTAAAGCCCAAGCTTCTGGTGCTCCGCTTTAAATGTCGTTGATGAGATGAAAGGAAGTCAGGTCTGAATAAATACTGTGGAATGCTAAACAGGATTTCTACCAAACAATAACGAAATGCCCTGCAGAAGAAAGCCTGCTTGCTGATTATCCTCCAGTGCTGTGTAATTACCACCCATTGTATCGTGACTCTTCCATTTGGAGCTGCCTCGGTTTTACAACTGAGGAAACAACATATAGGAGGCAACGTCCCAGGAGATGCCAATTGTATTGGCAGGGAAGGGAAATGTGCACAAATCCAGTAGATAAACCAGGCTGTAAATTGATTTTAATGGAATTGAGATTTCCTAGGAAACAAAAACCCTTATAATTTTCTAGCAGTACCCACGGCACTTTCTCTGCTCCACATTGGTGATGCCTGCTTGGATTTTGTATTGATCTGGGAGAGATTGACTTTCTGGATAGCCCTTATCACCACGCTTCATTGGTTTTGTACTCCTGAGCTTTCAAAGGCGTTGCTCTACCCCTACTGCTGGATCCTTCCTCTTCTAATCAGCTACCCTGGGAAAGAGAGAGACTGTAAATTGATTTTTCCTTTCTCTTCTTCAAGTCAGAACATTATAAGATGAGGAAAATACCAAATATTTCCCAGTGATATTAGCTAATAAGTGATAATGCATCAGGACACGAGAAACTTTTTAATCAGAGCCCATATCTGCAGAGCTCCAATGCTGAGAAGTGCAAAGCACCTGAAAGGCAAACCCTGCCTTTGAAAAAAGCACCTCATACATTGAAAATAAGCTATTTTCCACTTGTCTCAGTGCATTTAAGGACTGCAACTGCATAACCTTAAGCAAGACAGCCACAAAACACAGGTTCGTTTAGTAGCACTTTGGCTTGGGTGACTTTTTCAGAATACTGTGTGAGCTGAGGGGTTTTTTCTAAGCTCAAGTAAACAGATGAAAAAAATTGGTGCAGAGAGGCAGAATAAAAAACTGACCTGGAAAATATCACATAAATGGAACTGCAAACACTGATCTTAGTAAAAACCTGGAGGAAAATGCCAGCAAGAATTACACATTACCCTGAAAAGAACAAAGAACTTTTTCCTAGAGCTACTGAAACTTCTGTTCTATATCTACAGGAATATGGTATGTTTTGCATTCCAGGTGTCCTTAGCTCACTCACTCCACTCCTTGAGACATTCAATCTGGAATTTGTTCCGTGCAAATTGTCCATCCGTGGTGGACAAGCAACAAAATTCTGCAGATTGTGACAAATTAGTCCATTTGCTTTCATTTGCTGTCAAATATTACTTGGGGATGGAGGAGGTTGGAAAGTGGAATAGCAAAGATTTTCCAAGGAAATGACAAAAATTTGCAGACATAAGAACATGAAAGCTGAACTGTAAGATGGTGGTGGGGTACAAACTGCTGTCCAAACTACAGACAGCCAGGGCAAGGAAAATCTGTGTCAAAGAATGAAATTTGGGGGAAAATTAAGGCTGAGATACTCCTGGAAGACCTAACTCTGCCAAGGGGTTGTTTGAAGTGGGCTGCTGGTAAGTAGGGCTTGGAGCAAGGTACAGAAATGTCATAAAGTTACTTCTTTATTTTGAATAGTTGCACTTTTCCCATGAAAAATTATGATGTTGTTTCAGGAACTCCTGCATGCCAAAACAGAGCAAGCCAAAATCAGCAAGCCCCATAGGCCACTTCCTTTGAGGAAGGCAAGATATGGCGTTTTAAATCCTTAATCATCTGGTCTCTCTGAAGGCTCTGCTTTTTCCTTCTGCCTTTGAAATCCTATTTGAAACTCATATTAAATCATTTAAGCTGAAGGATGATAGATTTAGATTAGATGTTAGGAGGAAAATCTTTACTGTGAGGGGGGTGAGGCCCTGGCACAGGTTGCCCAGAGAAGCTGTGGATGCCCCATCCCTGGAAGTGTTGAAGGTCAGGCCAGATGGGGCTCTGAACAACCTGGTCTGGTGGAAGGTGTCCCTGCCCATGGCAAGGGATGAGAACTGGATGATATTAAACATTCTTTCAAACCAACCTGTGATTCATATGATGATTCTGTGATGATTTTATTCCCATTCCAAGCACAGCCTGTAGGGACAGAAGGAAGGTGGCTGTGCTGCGTGGCTGTGGAATGATGCCAAGGTGCTGCTTGATCATTCAGTCTCTCACTTGAGGGCACTGATACCAGGGGCAGAACATGTACATTGAAGTGTTTCACACAGGTGCCTTTCATACACAGGTAGAAATCATGTCTGTGTTAATCCTCCTGACCCCAATCCATAATCTCGATCTGAGTTTCTTCCAAGAAGGAAAAAAAAATGTTGGCATAATAAAGTTATGCCTGACCTCAGATCTTAATACAGAGAGACAAGAATCAGAAGGCAGAGCTCTGGAATGACAAGAACTACCTTATATTCTCATTTCTGGCAGCATTTCTGCTGGAGACCTGAGGGAGTCATTGTGTTCCTGTGCGCCCTGCTTTCTCTATGTAAACAGAGGCAGCAGGGGTATTTTGAGGTCTGTCAAAATACAAA